>JALLPD010000124.1:0-17171 GCA_036940065.1 Cyclotella cf. meneghiniana
GTGTGTGTGTGTGTGTGTGTGTGTGTGTATGCATATATATATGCATATAATCAACAGGTACTTATAGCAACATGGTGTCTTTTTTGCATATGTAAGTTTGTTTTCATTTCGGAATTGTTTACATATGTGTGGGTGTTATATTGTAATTTTCAGGTTTTTTTGTGGAAACACAGGTAGTAGCTATCAATATTTACACATGGATTTTCTTTTATTTCAACATTTGTTCCTTATGTAACCCTTTTATGTATATCATTCTTCAAGACAGAAGCATAAGAATAATGGGGCATTGTTAGGAACAAGCAACAGAGGGCTTTAGCATTTGTTTATATATGTAATGAATTCTATATATATTGAAGCAATCATTCAACACCTCATTTATAATGTTTTATTGTTCTATATGTAATTAAATTAACATTTGTAGGAAAAGTAATCTCATGAGAGGTGAGATTATAGTTGCTTTTGGTTACACATCAAATTTGATTGTATACATAATAATCAATCTCTCTAACTAGATGATTTTATTGTTAATTTGTACACATAGAATGGAATTATGTGTGTGAAAACGGGTGTTTATAATCACTGGATGTGAGGTAAGAATATATATTGGCCTGATTACACATGGAATTGGATGTTATACATAATGTTGGTTACATCTAACCTTTGATTTTTTTCTTGCTATTATTACAGATTAATGGATTATGTCATATTTATATCTATGTCAGGGGGAGCAGATGATATTGGCATGTTTAATCTAGTGTTTGATCACGGTAAGTTTTAATATACATAACATTGGATTGGAATCGACTTATCATTTTTGCTGTGTTTTGTGTTGATTTACACCAAGGGTTTGTGTTCATGCTTATCTGTGTTTTCATGCTAGTCACAGATAATCTTATATCTTTTGTCATGGAGATGGTGTAATGTTTGTTCCAGACATATTGGCTTTTTTCATCTGAGTATTATCTTTTTGAGTTGTGTAGTTCTTGTGTCACAAAATGAAATGAATATTATAAAGAGAAGTATAATAGCATCAATTACATCTTAAGTGTTGATAAATGCTCATGACAATTTGCAATATATTCCCAAACATGGCCAAAAATACTGTAAACTATGGTAGGGAAATGCTCTTTGAGCAAGTCAACAGCTTTTTGGACATTAGCAGCTCCATGCAAAGCAACAATATTTATTCTGTTTTGTTAGAAACATTTTTTCATAATAACAGTATATTTCCAAAAATTTCCCAATCGTTCATTTTAAATGTTTCATCATCTGCTTTCTGCAGTCATTCACATCAAGAATTCAACTTGGATTGCTGGGGGGCTTGCAGGACATTCATCATGGGAGTTTTCACTATGGTTGCACCATTTCTAAAGATCCCTAGCCCATTTGTATCCACATCAGAGAGCAGATCTTCCAAACTATGTTTCTGATATGATGCAAATTGGGCATGCAGCAGACTCACAGCAACCTGGTGCCTTTTGGGAGGCTCATATTTGTGGTTGGTAGCCCTAGCATTTTGTAACACTCTGTTGAACACGAGATCTTCAGCATGTGAGAAGAGCAGAGCAAGGTAATGGCAATTGTCAAAGAGAACTCTTCCTCAGCCCTTGATTCTTTTTATGAGACATGACAATGTTTTGCTACACATAAACTTTGGGTTTATGTCCAACTTGGATTTTGGGAGAGGATGGGAAAGGCAATTGTGATAATAAAATAGCATTCAAAGAAATTAAAGAAAATAGAAGAATTACCCTTCAAGAAGATAGTGACAGGCATTAGGGGCATGTGCTTATGGGATGTGTGGGTAGATAGATCCCCATCTGGGGAATGTCCACAGAGTCAGTGGGGATTGATCCCTCGCACCTCCTTCCTTTGGTGGCATCCCTCTCGTGCTGTAATAATTCTTGTACATTGTAATCTTTCTCATCAAAAGAGATTGACATCTTTTCATGATGTTGAAACTTTTAAGCAGCAGCCTGGGTCTTCTGGAGGACAAAGTTAGAAAAACCTTTGCTGTTATGAGTGCAGGGGAATGAGCTACAGGACAAAACAGTGGTGGGGACGGTTGGGGAATTCTCCAATTAAGTCAGTAAAGAAAGTGGGTAAAAAGGAAAATAAAAGGACTCATGGTACATGGCAGGTCAACACTCTGTGGCATCAATGGCTAAAAGTGACATCAGAGTACAAACATTTCTGCCTTGTATTGGTTGATATACCAATGGATTACTGGGCAATGGTGGATTTTCCATGATTATGGACTTTACTGGTATGGATGGACCATGGAAGCTAGTTAGAGGTTGATACACTGATTAAACAACCAGATATGTGCCATGACTGTGGCAGAAGGACAGACACTGTTCTGGATATCTATTTGGTGGTTACTGGCCACATTACAGAGATACTCTGTGTCACAGCTTGATCTTAACAGTAGATGACAAGTCAAATTAGTTCACCATCTCTGCAGTAATCATGCAGGGACAGTACTCCCCTTGCAGTCAAAATTCTCAAATATTCTGGAGTAATCCGAAATTCTGCAGGAATTTACAGCCTAGCACAGCCAAAACAATCCATGATCAACCCAATCACCCAATGCCCAACTCAATCATTGGATGATTTCCCACTTTGGGAAGGAAGCTATCATGTCTCCACCCTCTTGATCTACTATGAAGAGATTACAAGGGTAGAGTGTGCTTAGTAATTGGCATATATGAAGTTGAGTCTCACATATTTGTTGTGGATTAGGACACGGCTGGGCATGGGATGTGGTTTTTACAGTGCAGTGGAGGGCCTCAGTTCTCCTGGAGAGTGGACAAGACTACATTCATTGATGGAGGCAGAGGTGTTGTGTTATTATGAGTATTAAAGACGTTTTTGTGTGTTTCACAGAACCACTCTAATGCTTAAGTGAGTTTCAAACTGTTCATTTGAAGTAGTACACTTAAAATGTGCTTAGTATTTTTGATGCAAAAATTTAAATCAGTGTGCAAAGCTGAGTGTATGCCTCATTTCAAATTACTCAATGCAAAACAGCCAAACATTTCTAGGATGGCACTACAAATTTGATGGTTTGCTTTGATCAAAGATGGTGTTGTACATGGAAGCCCTCACATTAATGGCATTTTTATATGATGTTTTGATCATTTTTCTAAAACTGCACAGTCATACGGTGTATCAAATCATCATGACAACTTTGTATGGACATTGTGAGGCATATATGACCAGTACAGCAGAATGCTTGACAAATTTTCGTAGATGTTTACGACACTTTTAACAAGTCTTGACTAATCAATGTATCAAATATTGAACTCAAAATTACTCATCAATGTACTGTACACTCAACAAATGTCTGTCATTTTTGATGGCACACTGCATGAGAACATTGGAGCAAACATCATGATATCTTCAATATTGTATCACAAGACCTGCTTCAGTATTTTCCACCATTTTAATCTTCTGGGGATTGTTTCCTGTTGTGCTTGACTCCCTCTGCCATGTGTTTCTTCTCCTCTTGGATTGCAACACAAACTGGATATTTCACTCCTGAGAGAGTCTCACCAACAAACCCTGATTCTGCCTTTGCCCTCTCAAATGTTTCCAAATAAATTGTAAAAGATGCCCAAAATATACTACAATCATTGTACAGTTATCTTTGAATCAAACTCTCCCATACTAAAATTGACAGGCCAACTTCATTTCAGAGAGCTGATTTCCTGAACTTGAAGGAATAGCATTTGGAACCTCCCTTTGGGATTTGAAAATCAGTTCAATCAACACTGGAAATTCTTTTATTGACCATTTGTGTGACTTTTGTCAAGTAAAATATGAATTAAAGCAAGGAAAAACAGCTTAAAATTAAAACATCATCTTCTCAACTTACCACACATGGCTCCAAGCCCAAGTTGACTGTGGCTTTAATATAAGGTAAGATGCATTTTCAGAGTGTCTTGGGGTCAATGACACCAGTGTTCTCACCTGCAGTTCTACAAATAGGCTGTGCAATTGGGCAGAGTTTCAGGAAGATGCAGGTGGAGAATCTATATTTGGTGTTGGGAGAGGATAAATTGGACAAGCCAAGTTTCAATGACCACCACAACCACTGAACTGCAATTAAAGTATGCATGAAATCTGTGATCTTCCATTCAATCAAAACCAATAAAGTGGCTAAATTGGTTCTATGTCCATTCCAATGGAGTAGAAATCTGAATGAAATGGTGTTTTCTCTCATGCTCTTTTGACACTGGTGCTAGCCCTAGCAGAGGGAGGATCCATTTTTGGAAGGGGGTGCTGTGAATGCAGACCTCCTGAGAACAACAAGAGAAAGAGTTCTGGTGTGTCATTTGGTTTTGTCACTTGATGGTGACATTTGGTGATATTGGTGGTAACAGTGTGGTGTGGTGTGGTATGGGGTGATCAAAAATATCATCAATAAACCATCACAAATGCCTGACCACAATTCTTGTGCCAAGTTTACAAGAAGGGATGTGTTCATGCTGCATTGGTGTAGTTGAATGAGAGATAATTTGCTCTAAGTGCTTTTCGACATCTTTACTCATGACAAAATCAAGACTAAGCTTGATCCTTCAAAATAAGAACAATTAAGAAGATTCTGCCATTTAAACCAACATGAACAATCTTTTAAACTGGCTTAATCTTTAATCTTAGTCATTTCCAAATTAGAGCTCCATTTTAGTTTAAAAGAATACTAATCATCAATTGTCCAGTTTAGCTTCATTTAATGCAGTCTGGAATTGTAACCCTCAACCCCTTTAAAATGATTCAAATGGAGAGCATTTTTTATGCCTTGACAATACAAGTGTAGGTATACAAGATAACCAAGCTTCACTTTCTCCTTTTAGATTTCAACACAACTTCATGTCACTGTCGGATTCTTCACTATCAATGGCCCCAAAAATTATCATTAGGTCATTTCATTAGGAGAGGAAGACAGGCAACTTTGCAACATGAAGTTTGGATGAGTTAAACTGAAAACAAGTTACAACTTTTTGATTTTCTGAATCATCTGATGACAATGACGACCTTTATATGACCATTGTGATGACGCTGACAATCTTGTGATGACCCTGAAGACACTTGGCCATAACTGTATGATGATCCTCCTGACCATTGGAGATGTCTACTGAAGACTATCTTGTGACAAACCATCATGACAACACCAACGACCTTTGTGATGACACTGATAACCCTGGACGACTCAGACAATGCATTGCTATTGGTGCCATCTTCATTAATGTAAAGTTATCTATTATATACAGTATAATATTGTGATAGGCGCCAACATCCTCTGACAACTGCCAAATTGGGGGATATGCCTAATGGTCTCAATCTCTGCTCATTCCATGATTTTTGACATCTGCTGACAGAAGAGGAACCAAGGTGATGACAAGAATGACCAACGACCATTAATGGCAATGAAGTGAAGGTCTTGTGATGAGCCATGAGACAAACTTAACTACCTTGTGACAACCCAAGCAATGGAACCTGACTACCTTATGATCACCCAGCTGATAACACTTGACTACATTTTAATGATATAACTGACAAACTGGCAAAAACCCTAATCATCACGGGATAACATCTGATGACATTTGATGACTCCTACAAGCAATTTTTATCATCAAAGTCACAAGTTGCTTGTCTTGCAGAAACTCATGTCAATACAACAATTTCTGACCTTGGAAGGTGTAGCACTCCTACTTCAGGCAAACCATGAAGGGAAATGTAAGCTTCTGGAATACAGTATTCCATTTGATGCAACAGAAATTTTTTAAAAACAGTAGAACTTATGGATTGGAGAAGATCATTTTAATATAGAGTAAAGGTGAGACCATAGTATCATAATAAAAGATACCAAGCAGCCTACACTTAATTGATGAAGACTTGTGTAGAAAAATGCAGTTTTGGATTGGAGTATGAGTTTTAGAATAATAAGTGCAAGAGGAGGATAAGAAGGTTTCCTTTATGCATGATATCCCAACTCCCACAAAGGTTTTTCAACTAATTCACCATGTGATGTTAAACATAATATGTTTATATTTGAATTTGTAATGGTGCCATAATTGCACCATCTCAATGGACTATTCTTATGACAACTTTGTAGAAATGTCAATGGCTTTTCAACCCCATTGAGATTTCTCTCAAAGCAAGCAGAAGTGCAAACAAAAGACATGAATGAGAAATAAAATAAACACACTTATATCTATTTTCTCATATGAAATTGTAATTGTAAAAAAATTAATTTGAACCTCATCACAGCAAGCTCCTTCATGTGTTGCAGGCATGAATTGAATTTCATTTTCTCACAAATAGGTCTGTTTCTGGATATTCACATATGGTGGAATAGCAGAAGATATTGGTGCAATTATTGCAAACATCAAAAGTAAGCAGCTCAAAATGAATGGTGCAATAATTGCACCATATCTGGCAGTGGTAGTTGAGACATTACTAACTCATGTATAATACAGCTGTCCTTATAACTCAGTTGCACAATGTAGGTGATCACTTTTTTCTACACTGTATGAAAATCTACAGTTTTAGGTTAAGTAGATATACTTACATGACCATGCTGCAAAAAGGGCATATGCATTCTTTTGTCAAATTAATCATATTAAAAAAGCTATCAGATCATCAAGCTAGCACAATCCTTCTTTGGCAAAAAATTGAATCCACAATGGTGACAAGGTTTGTGGTCCTCCAGTGTTTTTTGGATCACTTCATGAGTTTTGTTCTTGCTTCAACATGATTGGACAGAATATGTCAACAGATCAGATGCAATGAAAGCAAACAAGATCAGATACCATTGTCTGTAGTGATTAGTGAACTGATGCAACACTCAAAGTAGATTAGAGGCAATGAAGATTCAGACTCAACACAATTGTATGCAATTGGACACACTGGTCTGGTCACTTCAGTTATATAGAAGAGATCATTATTCTCAGATGTTTTAAGTTTGATTGAATTTTTTGTGCATACATGATGACAATGACTTAAATCCTTCTGTTCTGATAGGACAAAACTTCAGTATTCACCAAAATTGCTTCCATCAGTACTCTCATTTTTAGAAGCAATTCTCCCCTTGTTGGATGGAATTGTTGAATGAGGACATAGCTGAGAGGACCACGATGTCTATGGATACTCTTTAGTTGATGGCAGCATTGTAACATTGAAAAAATCCAGACTCAAAGGAGGTCTGGGCTCCATGAATTCTGGGGGGAAATGGGCTCAGTTCTAGCAAGGTTGGTTTTGCAGCAAGATTACATACTGAGGAAGTTTTGACAATCTGGATATTGCATTTTAGGGTGCCCCATTCATGGTGAGATTGATGTCACATGTTCAGGAATTATAGATCTGCTCAAGCTAACATTATTCCTGTTTAACAAGTATCTCTCTAGAATGATAATATTTTTTCATGTGTTTCCAGTCTTAAGCCATAGGTACAACCTTAATCAGTGACTTCATGTACATGACTTATTAGTATTTACCATTTTTATGTACTCGCAATGTTTTCTCATCTCTCTTCCTCTTACCAAGTGATCATGAACATTTCAGTACAAAGTTTGTGACAAAGTCCATGGCCAACCAGAGAGTTTTGAAACTTTTCATCATCTTTTTAAATTCTATCATGACAAATTTATGTATGGAGGCTCTTTATTCTTATAACAGCCACAGAGCTCAAATCTATGTAAGTTAACATATATACCCCTTTTCTCATCTGCTGAACTTCCAAATTAACTCAGTTGACAAAACTTTGCAAGAAATACAATACTCCACTGTAAAATCAAAGTTTTACCAAGCCTTCTTGGGCTGCAGAGCCATTCTCCTGTAGAGATTGTTACCACATGACCCATTAATATTCTACTCTCTCACCTGTCATTTCCACATGATGTTTCATTGTAAGACTAAATTTGTCTCCAAGCAACCTGTTATATCTTCTAGTTGATGAATTATATGGTAATCTATCCCTTAGCCCTTAAAACCTTCATCATCCAATGTTCTTAAAGGTGACCTGATTAAGTCCATCTTACGCTGCTATAGTTTACAGCTTTTGCTACTTCGATATGAAAATATGTCTCATCCAATCTCTTTTCACACATGAGTTAAATTGATTCTTTTGACAGCACTATTTCACAACACAAGTTCATTGCAGAAAAGATGATATCATCTTACCACAAGCCATTATTCTCTCAAAGCAAAAGTATCACTCCATTTGGTCCCACCCATTGCTTTGCGCTGTCTAGTTGCAGTCTCGTTGAACAGTGTGTTATCTTGCCCACAATCAATGATTGGCTTTGCACCTGGGAGTGGTGGTATCTGCACACCAACACTCCCTCCAAAGACAGGATACTTTTGCTTTCAAGACCTTGCAGGCTTTGGTGATTGTATACATGAAACTCTATCATGCCTTTTTTATTGAATGATTCCGGTAGTCTTGTGGATAATTTCATTTCCAAGAGACTATTCCTGCACCATGAACTCTTCTTTCTCAAGAAATATCCATTTTTAGTGCATAGGTAAGTTTCAATGAGAACATGCTTAGGGTGGTGCAATACCTCCTTTTGTTTTTTATCACCATCACCATAACATGTTTTTGGTAGAATCTTGCTTAAATCCAATGTAATGTAATCACCAACAAGTCATCTCATAAAATGGTGGTTGATCAGCATAATTTGACAAAGTATATACTCCGGGGATATCTCTTCAATATGCTTTGTCTTTGATGAATATTCCAATATGATTAAAGATCATGTCATATTGCAACCAATCATCTGAAAAGTTATAGCAATCCTCATGAATTATCTTCTTGAAAAAGTATTAATTCTGGGAAAAGATCAAACACAAGTTTTTTCCTTCCAGTGCTGTGCAATGCAGATGGATTTGTGTCAGGAAATTTCACACAAAATTCTGACAATATATTGTTCTGATGAGTGACAGATCATGCACTTATTGTTTTGTTTAATCCCAAATTGGTAAATTCACAAAGAGCCTCTGTATGGCAGAAAACATTCCACTTTATGTTTGGCTTTCCAGTTCTCCTGAGCAATGATATAAACTCTACAGAGTAAAATGCATTGATAATGACTCAAAAATATGTTCTTGTGTGATATCTGATGAATCCCAAAATAGTGACTCTGAGTTATAGTTAAGTGATTCATTATTTGACAGTCCTCCTCTTCTGCCCTTAGTTCCTCTTTTCTTTCCCTCCCACATCATAACTATTTTGTAGTACCTTGTCTGCTCTAAATTGCAAAGGGTGTTGGCTATTGAATAACAGGGTTTTGTGTGGAGTTGCTCTCATTGCAGAGGCAGTGCTTTGATATGATTGTTATTGTATGAGACTACAAGCACAGGCTTTGAGCAAAGAGAATGTGTGACCACATGATTGTATGCTTATGTGGAATACATTGGGGTTATACCATTTGGGAAGTGATATAAGAATTACACATGATGTCAGCTTGAGGTCACACATGGGCATTCCAATTGAAATTGCTTGTGATAAATAAGAACTTCTCTCTTTCTGTTAGATGACACCAGCATCAATGTTATGCTTCTAATTACACTAGATCAGGCAATGTTCACTGCATCCTTCAAAGATGGAATGTGGAGTGTAAATATTCGAAACCATCCCTAATCAGAAATCCAGCAATCCATGAATTGAAATGAAGCTGTTGCAATTGACATGAAAGCCATGAACATATTTTTTGTAGTTAGTGCCATATTGAACAATACAGGCTCATAAAATGTGTGATCAACTCTATGTGTGTTCCAAGAACCTATAATTTGTGCTTCCAAAGCAGAGGAAGGATTTTAGATGACATGTTGGACTTCTTGATAGAGTCACATAAAAATCTTGGAGCTTTCTCATATATAGAAGGAGTTCTTAGGTCTATCAAAATGAGTGGTTTAGGGTGAATGATGGTTTCAACATGCCACCTATGATTCAACTCATTTCTCTTCAATTTCTTGAAAAATCTTGGTCAGACTCTTGCAGACTTGAGAAGGAGACTAAAGTATGTCAAACCCTGCTGAAGTCTGCCAACATTTGCCAAAGTCTGACACACTTGGCATACTCATTTTTTATGGTGTATGTAATAAATTTAAAAATTATTTTCAAAAATCAAGAAAAAATTAAAAATAGAGTAGCCCACCCTGCAGACTGTGACTGCCCTGCCCAAGTCTCTTCAATTCTGCCCAAGTCTATAGAGGTTTGCCAAATTCTTCAAATGTCTGTCAGCAAGACAGGCAACATTGCCAAATACCAGTCAACTATTGACAAAGTATCTACACTATCAAACACTATTGATGGGCTTGTAAAATGTCAATAGTAGTAAAGCACCTAGCCAATAATGTCAACCCATGTTAACTAAAAAATCAATGTTTTGGAATACATTGACTATTTTGTGATATTGTTGACTGGCTGAGTTGATGTTAATGACCAGAGGTCTCAACCAACTATCGTCCAAGCATACAGCCACAAGTGCTGCAGAAGTCAACTATTGACCAACTTTCAAACTTGTTGATATTCTTGATTTTGTGGTCAAGATATCAACAAGTAACAAACAAGTTGTTCATGTTGACCTATGTTGACCAAAAAGTTGAACAAAATGCAAAATATTGACTCCTGCTGGTTGACAGGATATAGACAACTATCGACCAAAAAACTATCAACCAATTGCCTAAAAATTGGCAAAGGCATAGTGAGAATTCCTTGAGGTCATAATTCTAGATCCTCCTTCACAAAAAAGATCAAGATTGGTATCCATTTTATTAACAATTTGTTAGGACAGTTAGAATCGGTTTCTTTCTTAATGAGGACAATGAGATTTCTCTACGAGGAATCATAATAGATGCAAGTTGTGTGTTTGATCATAATTACTTTTGCTACTTTACAAAACTTACATGTAATAGTTCTTTCAGGAGTGTGCAAACTTGAGTATTGATGGTGTCCATTGTTTGCAAGATTTTGTGCACCAGAGACAAACAGCACGTAAATTGAAAAGACTAAGACCTGTGACATGGTGAATCACAATGCAAGACCTGATTGAGTCAGATGATATTTTGTGCAACCACACAAGGATATTTTTTCATCTGGTCACCACAGCCCACAAGAATCCAGAACAACAAAAAGATCAGTGCATCACCACACATCACCATCAGGAATCAAGGGATGTGCAGAATATAGAATAGAGCCCCCCAACACACAAACTATTCAATGAAATTGAACGCTTTTCTTTGATCAAGGCTTGATTGTGAAGGTAGTAGTTTGTTTTTTTGTTGACTGTGTCTGTGCTCTCACTTGCCTTGGTCATGCCTCCGCCCATTACCAGATGTCAGATGACTACCCTCAATTTTTGCCCATTTCCTTTTCTCACAAAGCTGCTTCACTATCTGACTGGTCCTACCTGACCTATGGTCTATGGAGGGGTAGGAAACGAAGAAGAAAATGGAGATAAACTAATGGAAGAATTAATTAATTATGATTTGTAGACTACTTCATCTAGCTCCTCTATTTGTTCTACAGTGTCGGCCTGGATGGTACTCCAGGAGCAGCATGTCCACACCACAGCTCTCTCAGAGATGTGGATGCCAAACTCTAGTGAGTGAACTTACCAGAAGAACTACCTTTAAAGTCCATGTAGATCTTATACCAATGGGTACTATGTTGGATAGAGATGGACAGATCGTTGGCAAAAAGGACTCAGTACATACCTAGCAAGTACCATGCTATCCATCTGTATGTAGCCTACAGTAATCTGCTGTAGTCATGTACACCTCACACTTACTTAGGCCACTTTCTGGTAACTACTATGTACTTCCTCCTGTACAAAAAGGGCTAAGGCATGGGTTCAACAACATGCATTTAAATGTAATCTACCAAACTATGATCCACAAAAATATGAAGAGTAATAACCTGAATAACTATGCATTGTTATACTGTACTGAATAACTATCAGCAACTTGATGAACAAGTACTTTGCATCTATAAATGAAGTATGAATTAAAATGTACTGAAAATTGACAGGCCTCAGTTACAGTGAGCACAAGTAAGCCAATGCATATATGATATACTGGATGAGGAAGTGTAGTGAAAATAGAAATGCAATTCATGTCCTAGAAAACATTACATCACTCAGCAAGTAACAATCAGAGGCGTTGGAATTCCAAGAATGTCTTAAAGAACAGAGAAACAAACATATTCATGAATGAATAATTTATACAATAACCAAGTATAGCAATAAATAAATAGCCCTCCCCTGTGATCCCCCTAAAGGAGGTTGGCTAAATTTCAGTGATGTGCTACTAAAAATGTGTTAGATGTACATAGGCAATGATAAATAAGAAACAACATTCTTGGTATAAAAATGAATGGAGTGTCCACATCCTCATGCATCCCCAACACAGCAATCAAAACTAAGCTTGTACAACCAAAAAAACATAGTTCGGAATGGGGCATGCAACATGTTATTCTTCTGTATTCAAACTTTTGAGATGTGACAAGTTTTATGTTAACAGCGAAATACAATATGTTAATACAAGTGAAAACATCATTGTGTCCACTTTCAATTTTAGGCATATGTCCTTCTTCCCACCAGAAACAAATCAAGTGGAGACACATTTGTATCCAATTTCAAAAAATTTATACTGTGGTTTTTAGGTTGTACAGCATGATATGGTGAATGGGGAAGGATGGACCCCATCATGTGCTAGCAGTCAAGTTTTTTAACATGTTACCAGAGATTCTAACAAAGTTTAAAGCTCATGTTGAATAAAATGAGTACATACATCAAAATCTTGTGAACCCTATTAGAAACACAAAGTAAAATGATTACTATTATTGAAAAATTGGAATTTAAATCATACCTGGTTCTCATTATTTGAAAGAATTCATTTTCACTCAAAAGATATTATTATATGAGACTAAAACCTAAATTCCTTGGAACTGATTTTAGTTTTATCTGAAAATTGACAAATATACCCCTCCAGGTGTGAGTTAGTGTTTGTTACCATGCAAGTATAGATCTTGTAAGAATTTCACAAGATAAGTGCCTGTCATATTGGCATTCACCATATTCAGAACGGATGAAAAGATACATTTTCATAATCAAAACAATGAGCATAACTCAAAAGTGAACACCCATGAGATACTATCTGGCTGATCTATCATTTTTATGTCTGAAAAATTAGTCTGCAGTAGTTTGAGATTTTATGTCATAATATTTAGATGATATAATTATGTGTGGTAGAATAAGAAAAAAATGTTAAAAAGATATGACATAAAGTACATCACATAATGTGTAAAAATACATTGGAGATAGTATGCATGGAAATGAGCATCTTAGATTTGTATATTTTCATTGTATCTTTTTGTATTTGACTCATCTTTTGTGATATCATATCCATTTTCCCAGAGAATAGAGACAATGAGAAGCTTGCATAAACTTTGACCATTGTAACAACTACATCAATCTGTCCTGCTCTATCAAGATACAACCAATATTAAGTGCAGCTGAGCCAATATTGGCCTTGTTGTGCACTCAGCTCCCACCTTACATACATGGTTATTGTTTAAGATTGTTGAAGAGCTTATGATATTGAAGGATGAATTAGAGATGAACCAATAGTCATAGATTTCAAGTATTCTTAGAGTTTTGTTGTCTTGGATAATACATATTTTAATGAAAATACTTTGAATAAGTGTTATTCGTGTTATGCCAAAATGAAGCACATACAGTTCCTTTACATGAACAACTCCCACTTAGTATTATCTTTACTTAAAGATTTCAACTCTCTAGAACATTCGACCTTCTCCCATACTTCCACAGCAGATTGGTGTTTCTACATCCAACTGTGGTGCTAAAAAATCAATTGTGTTGATTTTATAGATCATTTTATTAAAGCTAGATATCACAATTGATGACACAGAAACAACAATGAGTGCAAGCTTACAACATAAATTGATGATCCTTCCCTTCATTGTATCTGCAAATGTGTTCAAGTCACTGATGTAGATGTGAGTGGTACAAAGGATGCCACAGAAAAGGTGGGGCATATCAAGAGGGTTGATTAACAAACATTTTGGTAGTGTTTGTGTCTCATAAACTCTCTCTTTGTGCAGCATGGCAGCTGGAAATCAAACAGAATTTGTTGTGAGGGGGCTTACTTCAATACCCAAGTAACCTTAATAATGCACTTGACATGATTTCTGAAGCAGGCATCATCCTTGATGTCCACAAAAGTTGCTAATTGTTGCCATTTTGTGACAATGAAGTTTTGAATAAAACTAGTTGTGTATCAAGATAGCCACAGAGGGAGAGTTTTTTGTGCAAGTATAGAGTCTGTAATGGTTCAGTAATTACACATAGACAAAATAGGCAATCACTAAAGAAATTCAATCTTGAGAAGTAGAGGTAAACATGTCTACACTTTTATTTACTACAACTGACATCACACTGGGAAGCACTGGAAGCATTCCTAAATGAACAATACTAAGAGGTTGTAAGGATTTTATTTCTTGTCTTTCTTAGTACTTTTCTGGTGACAATAGGATTGCCTGAACTCAACTGATTCCAGAAGTCTTGATATATCAAGAGTTCATGGTTTACTTCATCTGAAAAAGTTAATTTTCTAACCCTTCTACCAACTGTATTCCTTGGAGAGTTGCTTCTGGAGTGAATAATTTCACAAGCTACTCAAACCACCAACAGCCATACACTTTTGAGGAGGTGAATCAAAGATATTATTCAAGAAAAGCAAGAGAGGGGACATATCTTTCAGTCATGTCACAGTTTGAAAAGACACTGACAGAAATGGTGAGACAAATAGTATATCAATAAAATATTATATCATAAACACCACAATTTTTAGCCTTTGTTGCCTTCTTCTGGTGTGATAAGTCAACTTCTGGTGTTGATATAAGAGTTGCTGAATCAAACATTATTTCAAGTCAAGACTAAGAACCTGCACGAAATTTGGGGAAAAGATTTTGTACCATTTTGTATTGCACACAATATTTTGACATTTTTTTGCCCACCAGATGGTCTCTTTTGCTGTGTTTCTAAGCATCTTTATTCCAGTGTTTGAAGTTGTGCCTGCTTGTTCTGCAATTGTTACTCCTCTTGAAGCTTGTTCATCTGATCAATCAGTTCAGCTATCTCTTCTTCTAGAATTCGATTCCCAGCTTCATTATGTGCATGACATTCTGACTTTCAACACTTTTGTGCTACATTGCATGCATGCATGGCATTGTCCACTCCATTCCTTTCATGCTTCACCACTCACCTTGAATTGTCACTTTTGATACTTTCATGCTTGATCACAAGCATTGCATTGTCTGTTTCATCCCATTTGTCAATGTAAGTTGTCATGTCAATATACTCTTCCACTTCTCCTTCATCTCCATCACCATTGTCCCATCCATAAATGATGTCATTCTTATGTGGATTCATCTCCCATTTCCAAAGCACACATAGTATGCATTACACCTCCTCTTGTTTGTTCTTTTTAATAGCATGTTAATCTTTCTTCTCAACTTGCTGAATTCTGTGCAGGTATTAACCACACTGTCCTTGTGTTGATGTCTTAGGATCATTCCACTAGTATTTTTTGGCATTTTCGTGAATGCATTTAGTAAAATAGCCTATGTAGAGTACCCTGTAATTATCTTTGTTGAACCATTCTATCAACACAAGGTTGGATGATGCAACTCCTTCAATATGAGACATCCAAAATGTGTGTTTCCTTTTTTATTGTGAAAGGGAGAATGAACAATTGTGAACAAGTTTTTCTTGTTGTGAACAAGCACTGTTGTGTGTGATGTAAGCAAGCTGTGAGGATATTAGTCATGAGATTCAATTCAATGGAATGTACTGTCTAAGTGGAGGTTGGGGAATAGGGGTGGAACTAATTGATGGCTGAGTCTGAAACTGGAAACAATTTGCATGAAGAGTAGCAGAATTTATGTTTATGAATGTTTATTCATTATATCAATAAGATGATGATTGTGGGTTTAAACTAAAGATCAAAGGGAAGAGCCTTAGTAGACAAAATCTCTTTTATTATATCATATATTGGTTAATGTAAGGTTCATACTGAGTTTTCAAACACCCATATGATGTTCACAGAACCTTGTGCATCAATATTGTGTTAGCCAAAATTGTGTTGAAAGTAAATTGTATAAACAGGGCACTTATAACCTAGGTTGCTTTTCATCATTACACTGCTCTGTGTAGTTTTAAAATCCAAAATTTCTGTCAAAGTCTCCTGCCGCAAGACAGAAAACTTTTAATTTGACAATGAAAGTAACCAGTTAGGGTCATCAAATATCATCAGATTTGCCATCAAATTTTCGAGGATCTCCACCAGTGAGGAAGTGTATCCTTGATTGGACAACTCTCTGCAAATTCATTGTTGAGTTCTTTTTCATGCACAATTTGTCCACATAAAGAATGCAATTTAGATTATCATTCTGACAATATCTGGCATAAAATGCATTGTTTTGTGTTTAAGATGAAAGCTGACACTCTGATAACTCTGAAGTTACTAGCAGGGCAGTCAGTTTGTTGTGGGTTCTATGAGAGTGGACAGGACAGTGGGTGGCAGTTTGGTACTCTTTAGTTTGGCCCATGTTGTTTCATTTTGACTTAGATCTCTGTGGAAGATGGTGATGCATGCCAGGCGAGGAAGTAGATGTATAAATTGTCTTGGACACAGCAGATACATGGAGTTATTGTATCTGTTACATCAAAATCAATGAGATTGTAACTTACTTTCATTGAACTTATTAACAACTCTATGAAAATCAACAGGTTGTTTGCTATTTGTTTTCAGCACCCCAGTGTTAAGTGGTGGTTGGAGTTTTCAAGTTGGCCTCTGGCAAAGGCATCAAAGCTCTTATGGGATAAAAATCTAAACAACTCGGCCATCTGTAACCTTGTGTGGCAGTAGATACATTTGAAATAAAGGACTTCTCCCAGTGTGACTACATCCTTGAGGCTCAGCATATCTCTGACTCCCTCGGAGTGACCGATGGTCTGAGCTAAGCCAAGGGGTACTGTTCTTTGTTGACATGCAAATACCAGACTCTGTCAAGATGGCGAATCAAAAAGAGACTCTAAGGCCATGACTGTCCTTGAATTTATTGACCATGCTAATTTTAA
>JALLPD010000125.1:0-21240 GCA_036940065.1 Cyclotella cf. meneghiniana
ATAACAATGTTATGAATGAAAATTGTTACATGTTGATGCATGTTATGAATGAAATCGCTTAGGTTTTGTGGTGTTATATACATAACAATTTATTGACATACCTTTTCAATATCATAATTTACCATGGAAACAAAGCAGTATACATGTTCATGGATTGATGCCAAAAAGTAAGCACACAACTCATGTAAACCAATATTGTTATGTAAATAACAACACAAATCTAACACAAAACAGACCAAAAACAATGGGAAAAGCCATCTCACGAACAAAAACATCTTTATGTCCAAAATCATGCTCAGATTGCTTTTGCAGACTGTCATGTAAAAATTGAATATTTTGTTATGTGAGTAGATGACACATCATTTACAGAAGTTACATACATAACTGAGTCACAAATAGAACAAAGATTCACTCACCACTCTGACATTTCTGTTGCTGCATTACCTGGATTCTGAGACTGTTATACATAACAACATGACAAATGGTATATGTTACATGCATATGAAAGTTGTATTCTTGACAATTCATTTTGTTACATACATACCTAAGGTTCTTATATCACAAAAAGTATTCACCATTCCTACATATCTATTGCCTTGTGTCATGTTGCCTGACCTCTGTAACTGTTATATACATAACAATGTTATGAATGAAAATTGTTACATGTTGATGCATGTTATGAATGAAATTGCTTAGGTTTGTGGTGTTATATACATAACAATTTATTGCCAGTCACACCCATGACAATTTGTGTTGTTGGCAACTCATCAATCTGATGTACCCCTTTGCGAGCATAAAGTTAGGAAGAAAACACTTCCTGTGCAGAGACATCAATCATGGATTGAGGTCAAAAAGTTAGCGCTCATCTAATGTAAACCTGTGTGAGATTGTTATGTATATAACCACATGAAAATAACAACATAAATCTATCACAAAACAGACCAAAAATAATAGAAAAAGCAAGCTCACCACCAAAAATATATAACTCCAAAATCATGCTCTGAATGCTCCTGCAGACTGCCATGTAAAAATTGAAAATTTTTCCTGTTAGTTGGTTACACATCAATTTTCAGAAGTTACATACATAACCGAGTCATATATATAACAAATAGTCTCCTTGATAGACTTAGGGCCACAGCTTTCCAGGCAGCTGCTCGGGTGTATCCTTGGCACATTGCCCTATATATATTCAGCATGGACTACACCAGGCCATTAGGATACCTTTACATGAACTGCACTAGTATCCTACTCATTCCATCCACATTGACACCACTCCAGAAATATGAGCACAACCACATATATTTCCAACACATATGTGAAGGAAAGGCATCCTTCCCTATCACAATCACAGCACAAGATGCTCACATTATTGTATTATTCAATTGCAAACTGCTTCAATTGAGTACCTGACTTCTACTGGCAAGCCTTTGATAAGTTTTTTCCACCCTCCTTCCCCATAGCTGCAACAAGCTGAAGCCAAGCATTACAGTACATGAGGGAACACATGCTATCCTAGTAGTAGTCCTAAGCCCATTATTTCAGAGATTTAATTACACTCCAAGGCATGTATGTCCTTTCCCTTAAACATTAGCTGGTACCTAACACATCTAGCAGACAGCGGCATGAGGTCTAGGACCAAGGCACCATGTGGTTATTCTGCTTGCAGAATAGAAGCTTGCTGTCTCTCCATTAGACATACAGTAATCTGCTCTGTTTCAGAAAGAATCATCCATACTACCTTGTCTTGATTGCCCTCTCCGTATTTCACTTCAAAGTTTGTTGCTACTGCCTGGCCAAGAGTGAAAATGTTTTGTACAACTCACCAATGACTTCTCTGCAGGTGGCTTCTCTGCCACCTGACAGTCCTTGATCATAGCATTGTGTTATGGATCGTAGGCTGGTTCTTCTTCCCACTTTGCCAGGACAGTAATATCCTTTCAAACAACAAGTACCTCATTGCAATCACTTGGTAAAAAATCCAACTGTACTTTGTACATCTTGCTGTTGGGGGGCTTGCCAACAAGTGCCCAGTAGAATCAAAACTTGTCCGATTGGTACAGTTGCAGTGCTCTGTACCCTGGGGGTTTTACTGGCACCCAATACTTGACAATCATCCTCTCCACAAATACCCTATTCCCTGTACCATTGTTTGCATCTTTGTAAATTGACTTGACTGCCTTGAAACCAAATTCAATTCCATCTTTTTTCCAGAATACTTCTTCTTTCTGGCAGAGGTAATGGCATCAACTGTGCCTCTGTCTGTGTAATGAGGCTTGGACAAAGCCATAGAGGCAGAGAGGACTTCTGCCTCATCCTTGGATTCAAAGAGTTCAGGTGGAGGGAAGTGAAGTGGGGACAAATTGGAGTCATCAATCTACACCTACAATTGTTGAAATGTCAGTGGGGGTGTCTTTGTTCACAGGATGTACCATGGTGCCATCGGCACTGATAGATTTGGCATGACTTCATGCATTAAGGGGACAGTGCTGCAATCAAGAGATGATGGTTTCTATAATCGTTGACGGTCAATTTGTCAATGAGATTTGTCAGTGACAATGCGAGTGAATGTGACTCTCCACTGTAAAATAACCACATCAAGAGCCCTGACACAATTTTGTTATTTTGTATCTGTACATTGTATGATAGAAACTAGTAGCACTGTACATAAAATCCTTCAAATTGATGATGTTCAATAGCAACCAATGACCACCAATTTAATGACACTCTGGGGGGCTGATGACCCCGGACACATAGTGGTCAGACACCGGACAATCTGGGGGGGATTTTGGTGTGTCTGGTGGAGGCTAGGAGTATGGGGTTGCAAACAAATGCTTGAATGCAACAGCAGCATTTTGGGCTATGGATAGGACTATGGTGGAGGGTATGCTCATAGTCCCCACCACTGACTACTAGAGTTCATGATCTGTGATGGCTTACAAGAAGATTGAGAACATCAGAGGACAAGAAAAAACTTATTCATGCATAAAAATCCATTTGCATTTGTGAAAAACTGCAAAATTTGCAAACAGCTATCAATGGATGCATGTGGGAATTGTATGATCTGCCATCGTGATTTCCTCTGAAGTCAAATGTCTAGAAAATGGGCTTGCAAATGCATTCACGCGCTGTTAAGGCCACTCTATTACACTTCTCTGAACTCCAAATAATAGGGGCTTTGCATGATCATGTAAATTATTCACCAATCTTTTGATAGATTGTGAAAATAATTTATGCCACTTATGATAGATAATGGCATTTTGATCCACTCTTGATTATAGGCCCTTTGTGAAATTGTGTAATTTATTCAGGATCTATCAATATTGTGAAAAATTTACGTGATTGCAGGATACATCCTGAATACACTTTGCATTTTAATTTCACCCAATAATTTCAGACTATACTAATCTATGCCATCATTTTACAATTTTTCTTAATAACTGGATCATTAGACTGTTCCTTTTAAAATCTGTTGAAAAGTTGACATGGTTCCAAAAATGGTCTGAACTTGGTGTGTCTACATTCCATGTAAATATTTAGTGTAATGTCTTGATAAAGAAGGTCTAGTTAGCACTGTATTTAGGTGTGAGGGGGGGAGGAGCGATGTATACGTCAAGCAATGCCTACGGGAGAAGCAACATTTCTGCAGGGTGGTTGTGACAAAATTTAACATTCACAGTCTCTCAGAAAAAAATCAAAAAGCAAGCAAAAGACAAAATATATACTAATTTGGACAAAGCCACTAAAGGAGTGGCCACAGGAAAATTGGCACGTGCAGGGGGAGGAGGATGTGACAGAACATAAAACAGTATCAATACCCAAAACTTACACAAATTTATACACAGACACACAAAGAGAGGAACAGGAGAATCGGCAGGTTCAGGGGGAGTGAGGAGTGGTGGCTGCGAGAGGAGCAAAGCTGTGAAGGGTGGTCATGAGAAAAACACCAATATTCATGGTATGTCAAAAAACTCAAAGACGTAAAAAAGCCCAGACCATATGCTGATTTCTTTGAAGCTGCAAGAGGAGCATCTGCAGGAGAATTGCCAGGCACATGGGGGCAATTTCTGTGGGAGAAGCAATTACATGCTTGATGGGGGTAGGACTGCCAGTGGAGAAGTACCCATCAGCCAATCCACAGAAAACAGGATGGCAACAGCCTGTTGTTTTGCAAGCAGGATGGCTGGTGTGGATGGCAACATGGTATTGGTGAAGGTGTTGCCAGTCTTAAATGTGAGGGTGGCTGCTTTGTACTGCTGCCACTGTTGTATTTGACAGTATGAGAAGACCACAGTTGTCTTTGAGGCTGACTCAAAATGACCATGCCATATGGACTGTGTATTTCTGTGGATAGAGAGACTGAGCACACATTATTTTGTTGGCAATTTTTGTGTATTAACCAATTCAGTGGTCCACAAGTGTGGTTAAAGGACCATGCAGGTATCATGATTTAGATTGTCATATGTGGGGGTCATTGTATACTCCTACATGGGAAGGACTGCTTCAAGAAAAAAATCTCACCCTGTGTATTTTCAAATGTAATTTGAGATAGTGCTAATAAAAAGTGTTACTAATGATACAATTAGTTTTTTTACAGCTAATACTGAGATTTTAGTTAAATTTGTCAATAGTATGATCTTGCTTTTGTATGTTTTTTGTAAGAATATTTTGCTTGATAAATGTTCTTTGAAGATATGTTATATCTTACGGTTCATTTTTTGATGTAAATAGAGGGACCTTGAAATGCAATTGTAAGTTACAAAATAACTACCATAAAAGCTGGATTATACATACTGATGTATGATATGCACCACTTGTCTAATTCCATTGACAATTATATTTTGCCACTGTTCTATGTCACTTGTGGAACAAAAAACTACATGGGTGGTTTTACTTTGGCATGAGCTACATGCCTTATGTTTGGCCCCCTACTCCAGCTGGTTGTTGAATTATGCCTATTTGACACAAAACCCACAACACAGCATAAACCACTGTATGAAATTTTTCTGAACACAACAACTTCACGGCTAGATGAATCAATGGAGAGAATTGTTCATGTTGGCTTTTTGCCTCTGTGATAATGGGTGCAACTGTGAGTGGCATCCATTCAGGTGAACTAATTGGTTCTCAACTTAGATGAATTTGGTGTAGGTCTTTGTCTTTGCCTTTGCACATGGTACAACACAAGTGCATATGTTACACTATGAAAAGTGAGCAATGAGTAAAGGAAAGCACCAGTTGGAGGGTATGTGCCCCCAAAATGGGCCAGAACTGGTGGGAAAATTGTAACATATCTTATAAGGTAAAGAGGGTAAATTTCCAAGATACCATCATTTTTTCATAGCTAGCTTGAGTTTGGTGTATAAGCTCCACTCAAATGCATATCTTGTGACATTCATGGTGCTTAAAATCTGACTAATGGGGTACTACAACTTTCAAGTTGCAATCACTATCTTAAAATGGAGTATGAGCAGAGGATAGACCTATCAGGATGACATCATCTAATGACAGATACATTTGTGACAAGTTCTGAAAATGAAGACAAAGATTTTACATGATTGATCTACTTAGAATTCTCATTGTTGTTTGGGTTAATAATCTCTTGTCATAATTCCCACTGATGATTTGACCAAATTGATTGGCAGCCTTCAGAATAAAACTTTTTTACTAGAAGCTGAGTTAAAAAAAATTTCATCTATGGTGCAAGCACTTACAAGTGGACATAGGATTCTTCATTGTTTGATAACCTTGTGCAGTTCTTTAGCTACCCAGCAAGGTGTTCTCATTGTCTCAACACTTGAATTGAGCAATTCAACAGAAGTTATTTTGTAGTATTCTTCTTGCAAACCATCATGTCTAATGAACTTTGTTGGGACTCTCCTCTTAGCATGACATGAGAGATGCCAACTTGGAGGCTGCAAGAACAATTGCAAATCAGTGTAGTATCATGGTGGAGAATATCATTTAGCTGACCTTTTCATATGACTCTGCCGATGTTGCACTGTCAATATACAGATGTGTTGTATATCAAGATGGAAGGGATTTTTTCTAAAACTCCTATGGCGATTATCATTTCTTGGGATAGTAAGAGTAAAGTTGGATGAAGTCAAGTGTTTAATGGTCAAATGTACTGGGCCATCAATTTTAGATCACCCAAGGAGGGCATACTCAATTACAAGATCTGCACAAGACTCATCATCCAAGGTGGGGAGCTTAGCTGTGACAAATATCCAAGACAGCTAGAAGATTCCCAGAAGCCATTCATGAGTGAGCTTTGATGATTGCTGTGCCATCTTCAAATGAGTCATCAGACAAATTCAACGTTTTTCCAGGCCCTCATTTACTTCATCTCAAGCACCAAACCCCAAAATGGTACCTTTCTCTAGACTCTCTTGGACTTCTAGTTTTGGGCATGTGTCTAGAAATATTTGCTTGAAAGCATCCGGGGCAAGAATTCTTAACCCAAAGAATGACTCCTAGATGCAGTCTGTATCTGGACCTGAGTCAGGATTCAAATTCAACACTCCTCATTTTAGTTCTGGAAAGCAAGATGATGATTGTGTAGAAACTGTATAAGCACATTTGGAGAATTCTTCTATCTGGAGAGAAAGTCGACCAATTGTGCAATCTTTTCTCCTGGTAAGAAAAAAGGCAGAGTTTTCTTTGATTCATTTTGAGTCAATGCACCCTCTACATCTCCAGTTGATGCGCTGTTGAATTCCACCAATAAAATCTATGTGACACCTTGTTGGAAAAAAGTAATGTTTGGCATGAGTTCATGTGGGATGATTCTTAGCCACTTATAAAAATTAATGGTTGGGTCATCTCACCCATCGAGACTTGTAGGTATCCTCTTGTAGCTCTTGACAGGGTTCTGACATCAAAGCATTGAAAAAGGCGCGGACTGAATTTGACCAGGTGAAGGACAATGTCGATTCCCAGGAACAATTGCTTGCAAATCTCACTGGACAGTTGTTGTAAGAGGTTCAAGAAACTTGAAGTGAGTCTGAAAGGCTTTGAGCTACTTGAATAAGAGTTCAAGAAGGCAACGGATTTCAGATAGGGAGCAGCAAGCTATTATTCTATCTGTTTTTGAAGGGTTGGATGTCAGTCATTTTGTACAGGACATAGAAATAAAAACAATCAAGGAGAGATGAAAGCTCAACTGTCAGGCTCTTCAACCTCCGAAAAGGGATAGTACAAACAAATGGTTCAGCAAAGGAAAGCTTTGGATGCCAAAGTATTTCAGTCAGACAGGGCAGTTCCAAAATTACTTGAACATATTGGCCAGTTTGAAGATAAAAAATTGTTGCTGCTATTGTGCATTGAGGTCATCTCTTCAAAAATGTTTACTCTGTGAAATGATTTTCTGCTACTCTCAATGTTCCTACAGAATTTTGATTCTGTCTTTATGCAATCACACTTCTTCAGATGACTAAGGTGGGATATGATACCATTGGTGGAGGAGTACAGCAGTATGGTGCTGCCACCAAAACATTTTAGAACTCTTAAAAAAGCTCAGTTCAAGTCTTATATCAGTTTAAATTCCTGATATTTTCAAGGCATCTGAGAAGGTGGAATGAGCATTCCTTGATGGCTACATTTTTGGCACGTCCTACTAAAGTTACAGGACCTAATATGGGGATCACAATACAATTACTTGTGTGAGAATCAAGAAGCATTGGAAATGATTCATAGTCGAGTGATTAATGGTATCATCTATGCCTATCCTCCAAGACTCAACCAGTTATCATTGGCAAATTCACTGAGAAGATTTGCCTAGGAACTTCTCAGGCTATTGGACATTTGGATTTGTTAACTCCTGTGAATCAAATCTCAGATGGATGCTAAGGAGGCTTGGACTGGTTATTTGAAATATCTGGTAGAAGTGTTTAATGATGTGGCTCATGTGAGGGTTCCAAATTCTGATCTGCAACTTGGATCACATATTAATGGGTCATTCATAGCCATGGAACTATTGAAAGAGGTGGTGAAGTATGACTGGATTTAACACCCTCAAGTAACTTCCCTCATGGTGCTTACTACTATCAAATGGGAAGAAGAGCTCTTGGCTGCAATAGCTTCAGCATCAAGGTTGAGTACCTCCAACAAGAAGGAAATGACCACCATCAATTGTTTGGATAGTGATTGGAGGAAATTCACGGAAAAGATTTCTGAATCCTGCTCTGGACTTTAGCTGAGTTAGGTCTGTGCTGCCCCCAGAGACTTGGGTGTCAGATTCTTGTCAAATTAAGATGAAGTCTTCATCATTGTGGCCTGTCCACATTAAGCTCATGGTGGAGCATTTAGCAATTTCCATTTGCTCAAAGGTGAACAGAAGATGTTGCAAAGGTATTAAAGTAAGAATGGCAGCAGAATCCTGGGGTGCAACTATCAATGTACTTGTCATTGATAACTCCAAAGTTATTGAAAAGTTGCATCCCTTCTCTGATATATGTATCCAATCTTTTCAAGTCAAGCTATGTTGCTCAAGCATTCAGAAACATAGCATGGGATGAGCAGGCACACATTCTAAAAAAATATTTCAAAGGTTGCAACCAGTCCAAACTATCATCAGCTCGCCCCAAAAATGACCAAAATAAAATTACTATCTTTGTTGCCTGTGCTCAAGTCACTGTATCTCAGAACCATCTCAATAGCCAAACACTTAGGGTTGGTGGAGCAGTGATTGCAGAGAGGATAAATCATCCATTATCCTCAATATCTATGACCAATCAACACCAACACTGCTATGACAAAGAGTCACAACAGTTAGTCTCTTCAAGCTTTACTAAATGATACTATTGGAGCAAACTTGGAGCAGGGATACTGTTGTGACCGAAGTGAAGCATCAGATGACATTTGTGGAAAAGTAGTGTGGATTTTATGATCTTGCAAATCATGTTCAGTATATGATTGTACTAATTGGGTCCAGATCTCTCAAATCTAGAAGTTAGTGATTGCAAATTTTGGATGCAAACTGCTTCAGTTTTTAAAAAGCAAAATCGAAAAGTTATTTACCCTATCAAGAAAAATTTAAGCCCACATTGATTACAATTTTGATAAAAGTTCACTTGTAGAATCTATGGTTCCATACAGGCCACTTTTGAAACCAACCACAATTTCAGATACCAATATTCAATGTTGGGGGAATCTATTGAAATTAGAGCATCTGCTGCTATTCCCGATGATGCTCAAGTTGACTTATCAGAGTGGACAACTGAGGATGAAACACCCAAAATTGCAAAGACAGAGCAAGTGCTTAAACAATTTGCAGTGCAAAGCAGTGGTGGGATTAAAAATTGAAAAGGGAAGCTGAGTGGTTGCATGTAGAAGATTGATCCAAGCATGACAGACAAGGAATGTATCAAGAAAGCTCAAGTTTGTAAATATTTTTGGTGGCCAGAAGGTAGTAGGATACTTTAAATGCATCTACAAAAGGAATGGCAAGATGAGTTCAGAGATGCTATCAAACAATTCCAACAAACAAACACTGAACTCCCAACTGGTTTCCTACAAAACTATCCTACTTAAGCACTAGCTTGTGAACTTTTGTCCACAGATAAGATTCTTCATCTTCTCATACGTGGGTATATTGAACCTGGTGTGGTAAGTTACTTGTATCCCAGCGTACTGTCCCAAAGCAAGATTACGTACAAGTGGTATGGGACAGTACTCAAAACACCCGCAATGCCATGGTTTGGGCTCCTAGATGTATTCTTGGAGACTTTTTTGAGATGGAGGAATCAACAATTAAGTTGACCTCTGTACCAGTTGGAGCTTACTTAGAGATGGAGTGCCCATCTGAGGATTTCCCTCAGGTGCAAAACTTTTTATCAAGACATGGCACTTAGATATCAATGTGGGTCGACACTTCATTAACTTTTGAGTACATTATCCCTTATGCTTGCATCAGATTTTTTCAAACTAACAATGCATCTATAGCAATGGAAAAAGACTTTTTTTGGTTCTGTGTTCTATATTTTGGAAGCCGGTGGTCACCATATCATGGATGTCATGGAAAATCTAGAATACTTGAATGGGTGGTGGGTAATAAGGAAGAACAGGGAAATTTTTGGCAATGGGAATGGGTGAGTCTTAATCTTGCTACCTCTTGGGACCATCCTTCTTTGATAGAGAGGAATGAGAACATGCTTGTGGGTTCTGTGATTATGTTGATGACATGCATGCTACTGTACAGGGTATAGATGAATCCAATACAAATTTGTGTGTCACCAACTGAAGTGCAGAATAAATTTGCTGGAAATCAGGCGGATGACCTAAAGTATCATCCCCCTACCACTCAACAAGGGGCTTAGAAAGAAAACATAATGTACATGGATTGACCATATATAAGATAGTCTACCACTCTAAAGAAATGGAACCAATTCAATGATGGTCATTTGTGGATTGTTACAAATGCTTCTATTATCAATAGTTGAGCATAGACGAATTGCTAGATTTGGAGTGAATATAACTGAGGTGTATCAAGGTGCCAGGTGCTATCTAAAAGGTTTCTTTGATGTCATTGAAGCCTTTAGATTTGAGTGAGATGTTGATGGATGGAAATTTGCTGATCTTATGTGTGAAATCCCTTGCTTGGAACTTAAAATGATTCACCTCAGGTGCACAATCTGAGTATCCCTTGGAGACAAATGTGACATCAGAACAAATTGCATACATGCATGCTCTTTTAACTCTCTAAAGAGTATAAACCCAGTTAGGGTTTCTATTGAAGGTAAGGGGAATAAGGCTAAGAAGACTTAATAATTAATTTGTCCTATTTTATTAAAAATTTCAATGTGGTAGAAAATGTAAGCTTAAACTTACCCAAAATTGCTATAATGTACATTTCTTATGTAAGAACTAATCATACCAATAATAAATACTAGCTCCCAAAACTAACTGCAAGCTGAGAAACAAAACTATGGCAGCAAAATTTGTTAGGTTTCAACATTATGTTTCATTTTGCAGCATGTGAACAAACTTTGAACAGACAATGACCAAAAATGATTTAATTCCTAATATTGGTAACTGAGTTGATTAGAAATTCATTCTATACATAAAGTTTGGCTGCATCACTTTTGTGAGGAGGGTAAGAGTTTTCATTGTAAGGTATGAATGACCGCTCAAGATAAATTAAATCTGAGGCACAATCTTTTGTTTTCACCTCAAATGCGAAGCCATCACAAATCAAAATGGCTTAGATTTTGGAAATGTCTTAGATTGTGAAAATAGCTTAAAGATATATTTGATACAAAATCTAAGCCGTTTGGCTAGAAAATTGTAAAATCTATCTTTGGTAATATGGAAAATCAATCAAATTCCTATGTAAGATGGCTGTAATTTTGTTCAGCAGTTAAACTTATGTTTCTTTTCCTCTTCCAATGTTCAATCCAAATCACACAAAAATGGCGTAAACTTTGTAAATGGCTAAAATTTCTTTGTTTGGCTAAATATAGAAATATTTCTCCATCATAAGTTGGCGTACCACAACTTCAGTGGTGGATGCATGTTGATGTCAAAAGATCATCCATGTGTTACTTTTCAACCCATGAATCGATTTCTATATAATGAACATAAAAATTGAAAAATTATACCAGAAATTTTTTTGTATTTTGGACTCAATCCCACCAAAATGCTATAATAGACAATTTATAGACCAGTTTCAGAAATATTATTTGTAAACCTCATGATTTTTGTGATAGTGATTTCTTTACAACTCTCCACATTTCGTGTTCCATGTTTCTTATGTGACACAAACAAATATTATGTTACTGTAGGCTGGCATATTTGTTTTTTACAGGCTATCCTACTACCAAGAGTTTGAGCCCCCAAAAAGCACTGTTGATGACAAGTGGTCTAACATTTGATTCAATACTTAAATTTTACAGTTGAATCCTAATTTCCAATCCTTCATTTGGCTCCTCTACTGTGATAGGTATCACTATGTCATGGCTGATGCTTCAAGAGAAGGCTTTAGTTCTGGAATACAATACCCTGATGGTTCAGTTAGAAAATGTCATGGAACCCAGAACAGAGAATTTACCCGATGGCATTCAAATTTTAGGAGGCAAAAAATCAAGCCAATCAAATACTCGATGAAATTTTTTCAAGACAGTATGATGACTGTGCAATCTTTGGGGCAACAGATAATGCCCCTTGGTTGGAGGTGTTTCAAAAGGAATATCCACCGCTAATCACTTGTTCGAATTGGTGTTACAGACCAAAGTAGAGACATGAGAATGAGGAGTGTTCCTTGATGCATTTCATACTTCAGGCAAACGAATGATCAAGTCTCGTGAAGATTTTGATAGTGGAGTATCTCTCAGATTTGACTTTTGAAAGTATCTGCCTTTGTATTGCCATATTTTGATGTTCCTGGATGGCCATCGGATGATTGAGTAAGAAGTTGGATAGAGTCGGACTACACTCACCCTTTGATACCGGAATGGTGATTTTGGCAGGGACATAACCTGGGATTCAAGTTTAGGTGCCACCACCACCAGCTGCACAAATTGCTTTAAAGCAGCTATCACGGTCCGGGTTCAAATGCCCTTATGACCTTATGCATATTGTTTTCATCCCTTGATTACTATATCATGACAAGTGGAGATGACGTTTTGAAAAGGAGATGTATTTGTGGTTAGTCATGTCCACTTGTGAATTTTGGCCTTGTTTTGCTCATGAACATATATTGGTTGGCTTGTACTTTTAATTTCCAAAATCTAGGTCCCATCCATGGTAGATCAAAAAAGATCTGTAGCAAGTGACTTCTATTGAAAGTACCTTGTCAGAGATGTTCAAAAAGAGTAACATTCAAGTTGGGAATTATCTGCACAAATAGGGGGGAGATTTCAATAATGTTCACTTTGGTTCACCATTCTCCAAAACATTCACTTTTAATACTACTCACTTCACAAATCAAATTCACACAAAATTTCAATGCTGCTACTTTTGATCCCAAACTTCTCTGAATTATCACATAGTTAATATAAGAGATGCATGAATACATGCTACATTCCAGCAGCACCTCCGTTTGAGCTATTGTGGCCACCAAAATCAAATCGCAAACATAATCAGCACATGAATAAAAAACATATGTTTTGTAGAAAGAGGCAACAAGTGAAAGTGGATTTGAGCTACTTTGTCAACCAAAATCATTGCAAACATAACCATCACTAGAACTAAAATCCACCTGTTTTATAGAAACTGAAAACAATTGTACAAGGTCGAATTACAATGGTTGCCATTGATGCAAATTTTGCAATAATCTTGCCATTTACAACCATGATATTGCAGTACATCAATTTGAGCTATTGTGGCAACCAAAATCAATGACTGACACAAGCAGCATATGACCAGAACCCCTCAATCAGAAGAACAATAAAACAAGTATAAGCAGTCTAGTTAAAAGGGTTTCTGGTTGAAAGACATACATCCCACATTTACATTCACAACCACTATTGCAGCATTGCCATTTAAGCTATTTTTGTCACCAAAATTAATAGTAAGCACAATCAGCACATGAACTAAATGCCACATTCTTTGTAGAAAGAAAAAACAAGACTCAAATTCAAGTGCTCAAATTACAGTGGTTTCTGGTTGATGCACGTTTGCACTAAACTTGCCATTCACAATCATAATTGAAGTGACTCAATGTAGTTATTTTGGAAATATAAATTGATAGCAAACACAGTCAGCACATGACACAGAAACTCCTTGATTTGCATAGCATAGAATGGGTATAAGAATTCAAATTACATTGGTTTCTGTTTGATGGAATTTTGGCACAAATTTTGTCATTCAGAAAAACTTTGCAGCATGGCCATCTGTGCTAGTTTGGCATCCAAAATTAATAGCAAATGCAAGCAGCACACGAACCAAAAGCTTGCTATGAAGAGCAATTGAACAATTTTAAGTTGTCAAATTACAATGGTTGCTGATTGATGGGAAGTGGTGCTTATTTTTCCATGCACAACCAAATATGTAGCACCACCATGTAAGCAATTTTGGTCACTATAATCAACAGCAAACACAGTCAGCATGCGAACAACAAACCCCTGATATAATCAGTCAAATTATATGTCATTCTTAACAACTTTTGCAGTGCATCTATTGACCTATTTTGGCACCTGAAATTGATAGCAAACACAATCAGCACACAAACCAAAAGCCACCTGGTTTGCAGAGCAATGAGACAGTTTTCGGTAGTCGAGATACAAAAGTTGCTAGTTGATTAGAACATGGTGATTATTTTGCCATGCACAACCAAATTTGTAGCACAACCATTTCACTGATTTTGGCCACTTCAATTGATGGCAAACACAATCAGAATATGGACTCTATTCTCCTCAATTTTGAGAGCAATAGAGTAAGTATAGGCAGGCAAATTAAAATTGTTTCTGGTCAATGGAAATTCAGCATAAATTATGGCACTGACAAAAACTTTGGCAGCATGGTCATTTGTACTAGTGTGGCACCCAAAATTGATAGCAAACACAATCAGCACGTGAACCAAAGCCACATAGTTTGTAGAGCATTGGCACAATTTTAGGTGGTTGAAATACAATACTTGATGGTTGATGGAAAAGCGGTGCTTATTTTGCCATGCCTAACCAAATTTGTAGCACCACCATATGAGAAATTTAGGCCACTACAATCAATGGCAAACACAATCAGCATATGGACCAGAATTACCTTAATTTTCAGAGCTATGAAACAAGTATAAGCAGTTGAACTACAATGGTTTCTAGTCAATGGAATAGTGGCAAAAAAATTTGCATTCACAACAACTTTGGCAGCTTGTCCATATGAGCTATTTTGGACTACAAAATGGATAGCAACCACATAAGCACAAGAACCAAAAATTACAGACTTACAATGGTTGCTGTTTGATGGGAAGGTGGTGCTCATTTTGCCATGCACAGCCAAATTTGTACCACAACCAATTGAGCTATTTCAGCAACCAAAATCAATGGAGAAAGCAATCTGCACCTATACCATATGCCATGAATTTTGAAGAGAGAAAGAAGTGGTTGAATGACAAAAGTTTCTGATTGATTATGAAAGCCCTATGACTTACTCACCTTATTTTCTAAAAACTCTGTACAGAGTGGCCAGATTTTAAGTATCAGCAAGGGAATTGAATGCATAATGAGGTAGTTTGTTTGAGGTGGAATTTAGTGCTGCTGAGGCTGCTGGCTGATATTTGAATAAGGATAAACATTTTGATAGTTGGCATTGTGTGAGAAAGGAGAAATCAGTATCTTTTTTACTTCAACCTACAGTCCAATTAAAAACACAGTACATGAGAAGGATACTTTGTTATTAATAAATGAGTAATGAATACAATCATTTTGATCAGAATATTATGGATTGACAAAGAATGGGATACATTGTGGGGAACAGTGATCAAAAGCAACATCATTGTAAATACTCTAATTATGGAATAATCCGAGGAATGTTTGATCCATGAAGGGGAGCATACCATGCTGGATGCATCAAATCTCATCAATAAGATAACTTTGCCATTCAGGTTCCTAGAGATTTTCATGGAGCCACACTTCAAGAATCAGGAGATGATAAGCCTTTTTTGGTAGCAAGACAGGGGGATCATTCTTGTACTATCTTTCAATATTCAAACTGCCATTCTCAGAATGTCAGAGATAGAAATATTGATCTTCAACTTGTGGAAGACATAATTAAAGCATTGGTAACAAGATCTAATTTGAATGACTTCTTCACAACACCAAAACTGTGGAGACAAATGTAACTGAAGTCAAATTTATGGTGAAGTACTCTAATACACTTTGATCCAATCCTTTTCAACCTCTTGGACCCTTTCCTATCTATCAGCATTTGGGAGTGGTGACAGTCTTAATTATTTTGATGGGATCCACTGACAAAGGAAAAGAATGAGACTGTGCAATATGGAATAGCTTTCAAAGCTTGAGGATCACAAAATGATTCTATTGGCAGTCTCTCCGAGAGCAGGAGCCCATATCACCTTGTTGTCTGCAAGCATCAAATGAAGATATATTGCATACATGTGCCCCGGGGAGTCACAATGATATGAAATATTTGCTACTGGAATCAATTCAAGGATGGGAGATGTGGTGTCTCAGGATCTTGCCTTCACCTTTAAATCATGCATGCTTTAGACGAATCCTACAAGGTAGAATGGAGAAATCTAGAATATAACATGCCCTAGCCGTCACCTAATGCATGCATGCTTATGTTAGCTGCCAATCTTGGTCGTATGCAAGGCATTGAAGTGGTCTGAACAGACCTCAAATACATGCACAGCAACTGAAGATTTCTCTTGCATTTTTTGCCAATTGTTGGAATGTTCAAAAATGAGAAATGCTGTTTAGGATGTTACATGATCCCAGTTGCTGGCCAAACAAACTCTGGTCATGATTTTTTCAATGGGCAATATGCTTCACTGGTAAATTGGCCATGATGGTACAGATTGATGGTTGGGTACTTCAGTTTCCTGATGGAAGTCAAGCTACAACCTTGATTATAAGGATGATGTTTCACAAGAATGGAAAATATTCAAGAAACCAGATGTATGAAGAATGTGATGTGTGGAAGGACTTTTCAATTCAATAGTGAGGGCATACATTCTTCATCACCCATGCTACCAATGCTGGAGTTCAAAAACACACCATAGAGATTCATCTAGATGGTCTACATACAGGGCAAACGGACAAAAATCATTTCAATTTTCCATGATTCAAAATAATCAGAGATTCAAAGCTCAATGCCAAGTATTTTTTGAACCTCCCAAGTTTGTTGAGAAAATCTACATGAGATAGTGGTCACTTGGTAATTGAAGTTGGTTTCAAGAGTGGACTGGGAGCATGTGCAGAGCATAAAATTGTGGAGGGTTGTTTGCCTGCTATCATGCTGGTTACAGACATGCAGCAACATGTTCAATGGTTTCTCCACCATGACTAATGCTGGTGCAGATTTGTCAAGTCAGGATTGTCCTGATTGGATTATGTGCTATTCTGCAAGCAGAATAACCATGTGGCACTTTGGTCCTAGGCTTCATGTGGGTGACTGCTAGATGGGGAGGGTACTTACAAGCTACTTTAGTTAGAGAGTATGGGACACATGGTGCTAGAGTTTAACTAAATCATTAAAATAATGGGCTTCAGACAAACACTAGACTAGTACGTGTCCCCTGGCATCTTATGATGCTTGGCTGTAGCTTGTAGGAATGGAGTGGCAAGGGGACAGAAGGCTTTCCTCTGAAGGTAAGAGGAAAGGCTGATATTATTAAATTTTGTGTTTAAATACAAAATTCACTTTTACACCTAATAATGTGTGAATTTAGTTAGTTGAATCATATCATAATTTACTTCCTTTTCTCTACCTAGGTGAGTTGTGCAACTGTGGTGTGACCACCATGGGTGAGAGGTGTGCAAGGGTGCACATTGCACACGGGTGTGCTTTTGGTTTGTGCTTTAGTCAGAGATACCAAACCATATGATTTATTTAAAATCTTGCAACACTTGCCAGTTTTGCCTGTAAGTGGTTGACCACATAGGTGCTAGATGGTATGATAGTTACACTGGCACATGAATTGATTCATGCATGACATTGGAAAGTTTTGTCACAATTAGAATATATAATGATTTTAATTTGCTAAAGGCATAATTTCTGCAAAAGTATTAAATTACAAAATCTCATCCTTTTGCATGAAAAAGGATGATTTCTTGTATCAAAGTAGAATCTTTACTTATTCCTAAATATAGAGGACTAATTTTTGCAAAAGGATTAAATAACAAAATCTCAGCCTTTTGCAGAATTTAAACCAAATAAATTCTGTGAATGGCTGAAATTCTGCAAAAGGATGAAATTTTGTAATTTGAGCCTTCTGCAAGACTTTTCATATTGGAATCAGTATGATTTCTACAATGGAAGCAAAAATCTATCCTGGTGATGTTCTCAACGTAAGGGCATTTGGTTTTAGAGAGTGTCACCATAGAGCCAAACAGTCATTGGAAGAAGTGTGTGACTGCTCTTCCATCATCAATACCACATCACCTCACGATGACATCACACTTCAGGTGTGATTGTTGTGACATTCATACCTAATAAAATTATACAGAATAGAACAAAAGAATTGTATACTTTCAGTAAGATTTTATAGAATTATGATTTTATTCAATTAAAATAATAATAATTGTACATGTTTTATTAATGAAATTTTGAAGTGTAACCTCATTACCTTTCCTTCTCTCTAAAAAGAGTGGCTAACATGCCATCATTGTGATACAATCACTGAATCATTTTACAGTTTTGAGATGGTGGAGAGCTGCTATGAGGACAAAGGAAGTAAATGAGAGGAGGTCATACATGTTCCTGCCCATGTGGTAGCAGTGCATTGCACATAAGTTACATGAGGATAGTATACTTTGTAACTAAGTAACATCATTGCTACGTGTGGCATTGTCCAAGCTGATATAAGAGGGCAATGCACCAAGGATACACCTGAACAGCTGCCTGGAAAGCTGCAGTCCAAGTCTATCAAGTATAATCTGCAAGCAGAATGAACACATGGTACCTTAGTCCTAGGTTACATGCAGCTGTCTGCTAGAGGCAAAAAGTCCATACAAGCTACTTTAGGTAGAGAGTATGTGACACATGGTGCTAGAGTGTAACTAAATTCCTAAAATAATGGGCAAAGGACAGACACTATGCTAGTATGTGTCCCCTCATCGCTTATGATACATGGCTTCAGTTGTCACAACTGCCATGCACTCTGGTTGCATTGTGATATGTGCCATGGCAACACAAAGTGTGATGAGATGAAGTATCTTGCAGACAGCCCACGTAGATAGAGGAGCATCAAAAGAAAAAAGAATAAGAACTTTGTAGGGTAGACTGGTGACCCTAGGTATGGATATCTTGAATCAAATGGCTGGGGCCTACAGGGGTGGAGTGGGGTAGTTGTGATTGGTAACCAGTGATCAGGGCTGGTGTATCCTCATAGATGACAGGCTGGTGTAGACGAACTGTTTTTAATTTCATTGTGTCACACATAAGAGATGAATGAAATGCAATAAATGGAGAGTTGCTGTAAGTTAATGTGCATTTATCATTATGACCAGCTTTGATGTCAGTCAAAGTTATGAATGTGGAGGATGAGTTGTGTGCATTCCTGACTTTGTGTAATGTATTGTGGTGTGATATTCTAGTAGCCAGTGAGGCTGGGGTTCAGAAAAAGAAGATGTACAAGAGATGTTGCATTGAGTGCACATTTGTGAGATGCCTACATCAGCAAGGGGCAGATCCACACAGGTAGTAGTCATCCTCTGAGTAAGGTTAGTCAAGGGCAATGGTTTATGGCTGATAACAGGGATGTGTCATAGGCCAAGTATCTGCTTACACTTGTAAGTTCTACTAGCTTCCAACTGGAACCTCCTAAACATTTTCTTCACTTTGCAACAAGCAAAGGAAGTACACAAATCACCAGATAACTATTTCTGAAAAACAATATCCAAAAAGAGAGAAACATCCCATACATGGCAAAGGGACTTTCTCAGCACAAAATACCTAACTGATGGTTTCATCTCAGAAACCTTCTCAAGGAAGATATTCTGCTGGCAGTTACAGAAAGTAGCAGTCATGGAACTGCTCTCAAACTACCACCAATCTCCTCAGAGATCACAGGGTGTTACACATTCATGGTTTTGCTAGGAAATCTACATCATTTGTTTTAAACATTAAAACCCAATTTTATACTCATAGTTAATTTCTCGATTCAAAAAACCATAGTGCTGAAATTTGTTTCTATACAAATCATAATGTGTAGCAACGGCCTAGGTCACTATCAATTGATAGACTCTATACCTGACTTTAAGTTCTGATTGTCTTTCCATAATCCTATCATCCATTGTCCGTCCATATTCTGTATGCCATCATTGGTGGTTTCATCTGTCAGTGCTCCTAATTTTTTTGCCAAAAGAATTATGCAATACCCTTGTTAAGTTACCCATGGCTCGACATTGTGCTGCCTGATGTCAAGAGTTGCAATGCCATAACTCACAAAGAGGTATGCATTGTGCCAGTTGAACTGAGTTTTATTGACAGGCCGACAAGTTTTAAACATGTAGTCTTAAAAATACATTGCCCTGATACATCATTGAGGACTAGTTCTCACTGTATGCAGGTATACTCTGCTTGAGGAGTAGAGTTTGCATTTAGCACATAGTGCACTTGCATGAAAAAGACCACTTGTGATGTATCAATGCATGAGCAGCACATAGTCTAACAGTGAGCAGTCCCTCTTAAAACAGAGGCAATTAAAAATAATGCCTAGGGTTAATTTTTTCACCATGGAGCAATATGTGCGTAGTCGATTTTTAGACATAAAAACACAATTCGGCAATAAATTTAGTCCATACTCGTGATCACTTGCAGATGCAATGACACCACGGAGTATCATGTACATACCGCATGTAGGCAGTACATAATAAAAATACTTTTAGGGCCTAAAATAACCCTACGATGCACACTGTAGCCTCTAAAGGCCAAACAGCCAACTCGTGACCCCAAATGAGGTGTGAGTCGCAAGATGACTGCAATCCCCCTGGAAGTTCTCGTCCCTCAAGTATTTCTCCCTGGAATTTCTCATCCCTCAAGTGTTTTTTTGTTCAAGAAAGCATTCTCCCAGTTTGTTCACATAGTAAGTTAGTGGTAATATTGTCTGATCATTTCATGGGCATAGGATATGTTCGGGACTCAATGTTGGAGTTCCCAAAGTCAACTTCATGGGAGGATTGGATTGCTCACCCAGCATCCCAATCAAGCACGAATCAGCCACCAATTATATGGGAGTGAGTCACAGCATAATCAGGTTCACAAATCCGGTTGCAACAAAGCCTGTATGATCGTGATCTTGTGAAAATGACCACACAAAAATAGCATGTAACCGCATGGCTCAGCCCGTGATGGAAACTGACCAGCCTAGGAGCAAGCCATGTTCAACTCCGCAAAATGGGCATGGGATGGCATGATATTGGCAAATCCTGGTCACGCATCAGCATGACATGGAGTATTGTCTCCAAGTCTCTGATTGCATGGGGGTGCATGCCACATAATAAAATGACCACGAGTCGAGTCCCCAGCCTTGAAAGACCCTTAAATGGAGTCGGAATAGAATAATTCTTGCGATTTTTATATTCGCAGGAAATTCTAAATACTTTTTGCATGTTTTTCCACAGG
>JALLPD010000126.1:0-21287 GCA_036940065.1 Cyclotella cf. meneghiniana
CAGTAATCTAGTTACTGAGTAAAATTGCAAATATTCCGGAGTAACGCGTAATTCCGCCGTAATTCCGCCTGAATTTGCAACCTAGCATCATCAATGGTGATGATCAAAATAAGTTTGGTGATGACACCAGGGGGAGAGAGATAGCACGGTGCATTTCAATGCATGTATATAGTGTATTTTTGGTTCAGGGGGAACCAGGGATATCATGAAACATTTTAATGATATTGCTATCATCAGATTCACCAGTCATCCCTAAGTACGCATGGAACAGTGTGCATGATTTTTGGATTTGTCAAAACCATAAAAATTTATCATGACCATGCTCAAATGACAGTTGTTTTAATGATGTTGAAAGCTGTTGATAGGCATGATCTGAGTCTCTATGTGCTATGTGCCCTGCAATTTGTTTGCAGCAACTATCAACATCATACAATTTCATGCAATTTCCACCAAGCCATCATACAAAACTTGTATGATTTGACAAGTCACAAAATTGTCTGCGTCACGTAAAACACTAGTGTTTTTTGTGTCCTTAAAAAGACTTCTTGATATCATTCAAAGTTTGTATGGTGTTTCTTCATCTCCCCCGTTCCATGTAATTTCCAACTTTTGGCATGAAATATCATGTAGAATGGCAGCGTGGACATCACATTTTACTGACCGTTTGTACCATTGTCACTCCCCTTTGACCATTCTCATAGAAATGAATTACTGACTTATTGCTGCCATGCCATGGTGTTACCACTGCTGCCATGGCTGCCCCTGATGCCATCATAGTTGTTTTATATTCCCTACTCATCACTACCCATGCTCTCTACATTATCTCATCGTGCCACCGTCATGCAATCATCATTGAGGGGGTGGCAGTCATATCTTGCCCCACACTCGTGATACTGACAACTGCACATCAACCATTGCCGGTGTTGGATTCTCTGCTGTTTGCTCAGCTGCCATCTTTGCCACCTCTGACCAGGGTTAACAAAACATGTTGGCAACAACCAGGTTGTTAACACATCCACGGATTCATCACCTTTCTCTTTGAAAATTATGGTGACATCAACAAGATGTGCACCTCCATCATTTTTCCAGATGACAAGGCCAACTTGACTTCTACTAAACTGACAAGGATGTCAGGGATCTGACATACTCAGGCCTTGACCCTATGTGTTTTCTTGATTCTTTTCAGATGTTAAAAAGATTACCTAAGCTGTTCGGAGGTAAAAATATTAAATAATATTGTTGTATACAAACAGGGGTACAACTGTGGTGTTGATGATTTTGCGGGATACTAGTTTAATGCTTACAATGAATGAATGAGGATGAAAGGTCTTTCATCTCAAAACAAAAAAATGGACTTTGTGTAGGTTCTACACTGTCCTGGAATGTTTATTCCCTTCTCTCTAGGGTGTTCTCTCGAGGGATGTTCTCCTGTTGCATAGATCCAAAGATATGGATCTTTTGCCTTTGTAAGGATCCCTCTTCAGTTGTGAGGTTAGGATGCTTCCATACTTGGGATATTTTTAATTTGGTACCTGACAGTGCTAAAATAAAGATGATTCTTGGCCTATGTCACTCATCCAGACTCACTTGCCCCCACAAATGGAGGATCAGGATGGAGACAACAAAAAAACCTTCTTTATGTTAAAAAATTTAACCTTGTCTGTCTGTGAAAACAAACTGAAAAGTCTGTTTTTACTTTGTAGTTTTAAGCATAAGTGTTGCATGGAGGACAGTGAGATAACGCACAAAAAATTATCTTTACTCTCTCTTAATCTTGATGATAAAAAAGATGTGACTCTCCTGATATTTAATTAATCTGATTTGGTTCTGCATTGAACCCTGCTTGTCCCATTTGTATGAGCCAATTTTGTAGTCCAAGAATCCCTTTCATACCAACTTTCAGCCTTGTGTAGTATACTATCTTTTCTAAGTAGTACTTCATCACAGACTTTGTAATCCCAATCATGGCATGAGCAATTTTCCCGCATTGTGTTGAGGTCTGTTTGATGCTGTCTGCATTCTCCAATTTAGTCCAATCAGCAAGGAAGGGGATGACAAACAACATATCCCGACCAAATATTGCTGCACCTGAGAAGGCTTTTAGTACTGTACGGTAAGTCAAGCATACAGACCATGCGGCATTTGTTAGGAATGCATTCATGTCATCGGTGGCTACTGTTTCAGCCGTGTCTAGTTCAGTAGTGTGGAGCATCATTGTAATTACTTGATGCCCCCACTCCAATATTGCATTTGCTTGTGGGTTCTTGACACTGGTTGGCTTGCACTTGATCCCATATGATTCACAAAGGGTTTTGAAGTGAAGTTTACAGTTGCTTCCATTGTCATAAATTATTTGTTGACAACATAGATAACAGCTAAACCAGGTCTTATTCACTAAGTGACTAATCATTGCAGAGGATTTGTCAAAGTATGGTAACTTAGTGTTGTTATGAGTCTACGTGCCATTTTCGCCCATTGTATCCATGGAAATAACTGCTTCTGTTGTTACCAACAGTTCTCTTACTTCAAACCAGCTTGAAGTTAAATTTATCATAGTAAGACACATAAGACAATTTCTTTCTCATCTTTACCATTTAGGATGTATGGGCCAATAAGGCTTACACATAATGCCTCTCAAAATTTTGTGATGACAAGCTTGGTGGGAAGCATCCAAACTTTTGCTTGTGTTGCCTGTTTACTTGACATATAAGGTAGTTTTTGACATGTGATGGGATAGAATTTCTCATTCCTCCAATACATTGCTGTGTGCAACATCTCTTTGAGACGAGTGTGTCCAGGATGTTGCAAGTAGTGGTGATACCTACTAACTGCTAGATTTTGAAGACTGAGGGATGCCCATTCTGCCATCTCTGCATAATAACTGAGTATAGACAAGACATTTTTGTTCACTGGTAAGCCTGTTTTTATCAAACGCAGGCAGCCTCAGATCTCTGAGGGTTACTAGCTCTTGTGCCTGGATCTTTCTGGCAAGAGTGGGGACATTCTGTGTCGTACTAATTGTCTTAGTGACAAACTTTGGCAGTAAAGTGGTCCTTTTGATCAGGAAAACCTTGGAGCTAGAATTGAGAAGCACTAATAACAGTCTTCATGTTAATGGTATCTACAGCACATATTGTGACCAGGGACTTATTGTTGGGTAAAAAATTCCTTGCTCCATGATAGTTGTAATGAGAATGGTCAAGCTCTGTCTGAAATGTATCATATGATAAGGGAAATGAATCATTCCCAGCAGAGGAGAGGGAGTCAATAGATGACTCATCATAGGCAAATACATCAAGGATAGTTACAGACAAATTAATGCTGCAGTCATACAGAGGTGCTTTATGTTAAAAGAAATAGATAGTATGTTCATCAACTTGAACTATTTCAGTGTCTACTACAATGTTATTCGGGTGAATATCATTCAAATCCGGAGGCAATTCCCACTCGGGGTAGTTCATGGGAGAAAATATTATCTCACACTTCTTTCAAGCACCACATGATATCTAAATTCCCAGGAATCTCCTTGTCTTGGAGGGTTGTAAAGACTCGGTTCTGATGAGCCGAAAACAGAACACTGTATCTTTCTGTAGACAAAGGGAGTCTAGTATGATGACAATACCTAGTAATGGATGCAACAAATGGATGCAACAATGACCTGGCTTGGCTCACTGGACACTGGTAAGTGCACAAGAGGGAAACTTCCTTTGTTTTTGTAGTTGTGATGATCCAATATTATGAGATCAATCATGCCCAAAAAAGAGGTGTACAAATAAGTGATACATCATGGATACATTGCTGAGACACAGACGCCAACAAATTTGGTTCAATTAAACTTCACCAAGGTTCAAATTGACTTGTGTGGCTTAAACTCAGGTTCACAACTCAAGTTTTGCTGGAACATAGCAATCAACCAGTTGTATTCAATTTTAGATCTCATCCATTTGCCATGTGGGCTGGAACTCTATAAAACCCATAGTTCAGTCACTTACAAATAGGCTTTGCAATAGAACAAGATGCCATGTGCCATGTGATGACCTAAGGTACAATACCTTGCCTTTGATTTCTTCTTCATGACTCGTTCAAATACAATGACAGCAGCACCAGGTATGGTCTTTGCGAACAAAATGGGAGACGATCATGCAAGTATCGGAGGTGAATAACTATCAGCAAAAGGGCGTACCGCTTCTAGTTCCCTGATTGAGAATACAGATATGCTGAAGTCGGTTGCTTCACGAATCAACAGTAGAATGGAAGCTACATTCTAGCTCAAAAAGACCTAAAAAATAATGATTAGAAGGATACAAGTATTTGAAGGTAGAGACGTGATCGATACCAGGTCGACTGAACGTAAAAAGTCCAAATTACAACTACACATATGCTAGTATAGTCTGAGCCCAGTCGCCGGAGTGTTCAACTGTTTCCCTCTCTTCGTACATTCTTTGCGTTCTGTCCGGCGCCTAAAGTACTCTCTCGATCGATTCCAAGCAATACATATTTTGCGTCTGAGTCCATCTTGTTTGATTTTTCGTTTCGGGCCGCTTCCACTTCATTTTTCGTCAATTCCAAATAATAATGATTGTCGTATTCGAAGGGCATGGCTGCTCCACCCGGTGCCTTAACCCAATCGTGTCCCTTATTTTTCACCTCTGACGCCAACAACCACTTGGCCCCATCAACAGTCACAACTTTACCTCGTAACTTAGCCCCATCGCGGGGCCAATTGTTGTTATTTTCCAATAATGAAGTGAGCGTAGGATCGGCACGCCAAAACATGCCAGTGCATCCAGCACGGCGCTTCAAGAGGCTCACTTCCACTGTTTCATGTGATTCGATCGTGACAACGGGAGATTCTCTTCTGAGCGCATGGGATAACATCATAGTTGATCGTCAGAGGTTGGTCGGATGTCGAATTGAATAACACGTTTTATGGTGTGTTTTTCCTGAGTTGATCATGCGGGGACAATAAAATTGAGTATCTTTTTATGTCACTTCGTGTGCACCGTTAGTTTCGAATTTGGATTACATCACTGTTTTTGTGGTTAATACGAATTTCTTGAGGTTTAGTTCAAGCGTCAGAGGTAGATCATGATCTTGAAGTCGGAGTACTTTTGGCGAAACTTCAGTGACGTTTGAGCGTGGTCCTATTAGACTTTGTAGTGACATGCACCGCCAAAGCCTTCTTCCAAATTTGGCGTTTTCATTCTCTTCTTCCTTTTCGCACGCATTTACGTGGGGTCTCTAGGAAGCTCACTGGGGCAGAACACCAGCAATACCTTAGTGTCCAATTCAACGACAGCCCATGGCCAACCAAAACCAAATGCCATGTCAGCTACTAAGAACACCGCCGTCGATGAAATGCCCTATATCGCGGGAGGAACTAGCAGCACAACTTCATGGTCCGACCTCGATAAAACACGTCTGTACGGCATTGGTGAGCGCTCATTACCGGCTGCTTACGGGAGATCAATTTGGCTTTGTTACTATTTTTTTCTTCGTTGTTGGTCGACGATGATGCTCCTCTTAGGGACGGGAATGTATTCTGGATTGACCATCATTCTCCATCCTCTAACCGTGCTCAAAATTCGAAAGCAAACAGGCTTTTCCGATTTGTCGGGAACAAACATTATACGTCAATATTATCGTGGCATAGGCGTTGTCTTGTCGTTGGCAATTCCCGCGCGTATCATCTACATCAGCGTTTTAGAATATACACGTGAAGTTGCCGAACAGAACGCGAGGTACTTTGTTTTAAACCCGCCGTCGTCTTGGCCAGTGAGTCGTGACCAAATGCAAACTTTACTTCCACTGGTGGCTCCATTTAGTGGTGGGGTGGCTGGAGGTGTTGCGGCCCTGTCGTCTCAGCTTGTGGTGGTTCCTATGGATGTCATATCACAAAAGCAAATGGTCGCGATAGAATCTGTCAGTGCAAAAGATGTTGTGAAAACAATCATAACGACTGAGGGAATGAGAGGACTATTCAGAGGCTTCAGTTTATCGCTTTTCACTAGCCTACCTGCTGGAAGTATTTGGTGGGCTACTTATGCCGGAAGCAAAGACCAATTGATGAGAATAAAACATGTCTTTCCTGACAAAGAAAACAATGTGGTGCATCCCAGTCTACTTCTTGCTCGCTCTGGTTTCATTCAAGTATTGTCTGCATTCAACGCCGCCGTTGCGGCAGCTGTTTTGACGCAGCCTCTTGATACAATAAAAACGAGATTACAGGTGCTCGGCGCCAATGCTGGAGACATTCCATCAAACAAATCTGTTTTGTCCATAGCAAAAGAATTGGTGTCTACATCAAGACTATATCAAGGTTTGTTTCCTAGGATTGCACATATGGGAATATGGGGATCGGTACTGAGTTCTGCCTATGAATATCTGAAAGTAGTTTCGCGGAAAGATCACAATATTTAAGCTTTCTTCGCTTCATTTAAGCGATTATATTTGTATTATAGCCTTTGTCTCGGACAGGTTAACTACAAAATTTTTCTCTTGTCCATCGCCACAATCTGCTTCATGGGCCAAACACCCACCTATAGTCGTGCTTTGCACTCTACAAGACTGCTGTGAATATGTCGTCCCTTAATTGACGAGCAAAGTTGAGAAAAATAAGTTATATCATTCGTCGAGTCCGTTTTTTCAGCTGTAGTTCTGTAGTGATGGCTCTAATCTCTGGGATTTGAGATCTCATAGAATAGAAACGAGTGACTTCAATGTATTGGTGCCATTTACACATGTTACAGCTCTACTTCGCCACCAACTGCTAATGCAGCAGAAGACAGAGATGCTGAAAAAATAAAATATGTTAAATCATTCCATCAATCTGACATTGAACACCCTAAATGTAGCTAGCTACTCTCCCATCCGCCCGCATGCCATGACGTCCTAACCAGTAATGTAATCCAGAAGCCAGTCAAGAATGCAACAATTTACATTGAGATTCCAAATCCGTACTTGAAAGTTGAGAAGTCAGCCCCACTGATAGATCCACTGGCGGTGAAGTTGACTTTGGGAGCGACCTCCTTGATAACGCAAGCGGAGGTGACGCCGTTGCTTCCCACCTTTGCCTTGATGGTGCCAACAGAACCTACCAATCCACTGTAAGCTCCTCCAATAGCAAGGACGTCACACGCCTTGGATGAAGTGTGGGTGGTGTTGGATGCCAAACTGAGGTCCTTGTTCACTTTGTACAAGATACCAACGTTGAACTGGCTGAACTTGGAAGAAGTGGTAACAGAAGTGAAGAGAGGTCCGGTGGAGTAACTTGCTCCCACATTGTAAGAGGAGAGGCCAGCCTTATCACCAGAGAGATTGTACGAGAGATCTCCTCCGACGAAGGCACCGGGAGCGACGCCGATGCAGGTGGAGGTAGAAAGCTTGGACATGTTGAGGACGTCGAGGGATCCGGTCGTGATAACGCTGCCGGCGGTGTATTCGACTCCGAGGTCAGCTCCCTTGTTCGCCTTGAATGTCATTTTGCACCCCTTGCATGGAACGAGGGATGTTTCCAAAACGGTCGACCCATCGGCTTTGTGTTGCAGTTTGTCGAAGTTGAGACCAGCGTAGGCGAACTTTCCCCCGATTTTAGACGTGAGAGCTCCGGCGGGAGAGCGCTCAGTCTCGATAGTGACTGCGACGGGTCCGGCTGAGCTTTTGCATTTCAGAGAGATGTTGGACGTGAAGTCGTCGTTGAGGAGGTCGTTGGGACCCTTGGCAATGTCGGCAAACTTGGGCATGGTTGATATTGGTTTCGGGGGAAGAGATACTCTTGGATGAGGAAGAAAAATCTTGGAAAAATGTACTTCTGAAACCATAGGCCGGCGCCGGCGACAAAAACGAATCTGTTGGCTGGAGTTCGACGGACGGTCGTCGGACGAGGTGAGAAGGAACCTAAGTCATTTCATTGATTCCCGGAATATTATCAACAGTTTATTCTATGACATCGTCTTGACCATTGCGGGAATTCACAATTCACAAAGAGCCGTCTGTCTGTTGCCTGCTCGAAACGGACAAAATTCTTGACTTTAGCTAAGTGTTAGAAAATTAGATTACTTGAACTTCGCTAAATTCCGCGAAGACACTTCGGCATTTATGTTTACTCCTCTCTCTTCATGGTGAAAGTTCATGGGTCACATTTTTACGGATTCCTCTGCACACGAATCGTTTGTGCCCCATTGATACTCCCCATAGCTCCCCACCCAATCTCGAATCCATCATCACCCTTGATTTCTTATTTCGCCCTCGGTCAACCATGCCCCATCAAGACTGTTTCCCTTTGCGGCATAGCCATTGAATCTGTCAATCACCATTCCCACAGTACAATACAAGCACCACACCACTCTATTCTCCTGCGTCTCATTATTATCTTCTCCCCCCCTTTTCGCTGCTCTATTCAGCACTTGCGTCTAGTTCCATATAGCATCTCAATAGTATTCGGTCACGACAATATATCAAGTTGTCTCTCCCATGTGCGGAATAATTGGTCTCCTCCTAGCTGACGAAAATGCCCAAGTCAATCAAAGCATTTTCGACGGCCTCACCGTCCTGCAACACCGCGGTCAAGACGCTGCCGGCATTGTCACCTCCGAACGCGGCCGTCTCCACCTCCGCAAAGATAACGGTCTCGTCAAGGACGTGTTTCAGACACATCACATGATCGATTTGCGGGGGAACGTCGGCCTAGGTCACGTTCGCTACCCCACCGCCGGCTCGAGTTCGTGCGCTGAAGCTCAGCCGCTCTATACTAATTTTCCTCATGGGATTTGTGTCGTGCATAATGGGAATTTAACGAATGCCGATGAATTGACGGATCTCTGTCGTAATCAATTGAAGAGGCACGTCAATACCGATTCTGATTCGGAGCTATTGCTCAACATTTTTGCCGACAGTCTCCTTAAGGAGATGAGTAAAAACACGAATGGAACTATTGATAAGGTGGAGAATATATTTTCGGCACTTCAGACTGTCATGAAGTCGTGTAAAGGCGGGTATGCTGGGATGTATCTGATTAATGGAATAGCATTAGTGGGATTCAGAGACCCCAACGGGATTCGCCCGATTGTCTTTGGCACACGAAAATCAAAGACCATATCTTCAGAGAACGGTGCTGAGGCGACGGATTATGTTTTTGCCAGCGAATCGGTAGCCATTGACACACTTGGTTTCAACTTGATTCGGGATCTTGGGCCAAGCGAAGCCATAGTCATCACGATGGACGGGAAAGTTCATACGAGATTTTGCCTCCCTGCAGATCAGATCGTTCATGCTCCCTGCATTTTCGAATACGTCTACTTTGCTCGTCCTGATTCCATTATGGACGGCATCAGCGTCTATGAGAGTAGATTGAAGATGGGCGAAAAACTTGCGTATCAAATTATCGATCAATATCCTGATCACGACATTGATGTAGTCATTCCCATCCCCGACACATCGCGAACATCCGCTCTCCAAGCAGCATACATCCTTGGGCGTCCATACCGTGAAGGATTTATCAAAAATAGGTATATTGCAAGAACATTCATCATGCCTGGACAAGAGACGAGGAAAAAATCGGTCCGTCTCAAGCTGAACACCATTAAGTCGGAGTTTGCGGGGAGGAATGTTTTGCTAGTGGATGATTCCGTGGTTAGGGGGACAACTGCAACAGAGATTATTCAAATGGCCCGAGATGCCGGGGCTAACAAGGTTTACTTGACGAGTGCTGCTCCTCCTATTCGCTACCCTAACATTTATGGTATTGATATTCCTACAAGGACGGAGTTGGTAGCATACAAACGAAATGAAGATCAGATTGCTAAAATACTCGGCTGTGATTGGATCATTTTTCAACGTCTTACTGATTTGGAGGATTCTGTTCGGGAGGCTGGTGAACTTGATGGAGAGATTCATCCTCAGGGTGAGTGCATGCTCATAGCATTAATTTCTGAATGCTTTTTTGCTTTGACTTCGCTCTCATGAAATTGACGACTGATTGTTCTCCTCGCGTGTCAGAGTATGAAACGAGTTGTTTCAGTGGCAAATATGTCACGGGAGAAAATATTAACGATTCTTACTTCTCCAAACTCCATGACCTCCGAAACGACACCGCACAGGAGCAAAGACGGTTTGCTAGGATAGAAAGCAATGGTTCAAGTGCTCTACCACCTGGTAGCCATCATGGTTGCGAAAACTTGTCAAATGACAAGCGAACAAGAGCCTGAGCGTTTCATGAAAGTATGCATCAATAGGCAGGGGCCAGACACAATATTCATAGTAATAGTATCGGATAAGGGCAGTTGGTCGGGAAGAAGAAATGTTCAATATTTAAAATCTGTAGGAGGCTTATATTTCGCCGTCATATATTTTTGACCTCATAGATGCCATCACCTTATTCATGAAATAAATGTTGTGTACTGAAGCCAGTTGAAGACCGAGAGGCTCGTTTGCCTTCAACATAATCATTACAAGATGAGTATGTACATCAAAAACGAAGTGTTATTTAAGGATACACGAACTCGCCTTGAACAAATGGCATATGTACGCCCTGTCATAATGCATGCAAGTAGAGCATTCACAGGATTCATCAATTTTCATTCCGTACGACTTCGCATGCTGGCCTCTTTTTATGCGTATCAGTCCAGCTTCGGTCATCAATGTGCCATGTCTGGCAAGTTTTGTAGGATACGCAGAATCCATGGTGTCAACTCCCATTCTAACTGCACTNTCAACTCCCATTCTAACTGCACTTTCTACGCTTTCTACATCAGCAATACCCAAAAGATGACGGCATTTTTCTTTTCTTCCTTCTGTATTGAAAAGTGGCATCATCCAGTTTAGCAGTGCTTTCAGCTCCTCTCTGCCATTGCCCAAAGACCCACCAATGGCGTAACCATCCCATGGGAGAGATGTTAGATAATTCAGGCTTCTCGTTCGCAGTTCAACATCTGTGCCACCATGGACTACGCAAAAAATTGCTTGTTGTCTCGTCCGGGAATCTTTCAAGTGCTCTCGAAGGCTTCTAACTGAAGTGGCGACAACAATAAGATTACCAATAGAACGTTCATTTTTTTGGAAACCGTAATAACGCATAGCAACATCATACCTTCCCAGCGATGAGACCTTTCAAGCGACTTCTCTAACGTATCTCGATCAATGTGGTGTGGCGGCAGTTCGTCTAACGTAATTATGATATCGGCACCAATCTCTTTTTGAGCTTTTATAGAGCTTTCGGGGGTAAGAACAACGTTCGATCCATCGCGGTAGCTTTTGAAAATAACGTGTTCTTCTGTGACAGTTACGGCATTTTGTCCCGTCACATCCGATCTCCAATGACGTTTGTTGCCCCTTGGTTTTGATCGCTTCAGTTCTCCACCCGATTCACGTGACTCATGAACGCTTCCGTATGCCAGAGAAAATACTTGGAAACCCCCTGAATCAGTTATGAAAGGATGATTCAACCTTCCTGTGAATTTGTGAATTCCGCCTGCCTCTCTTATAATATCCGTGCCGGGATGAAGCATCAAATGGTACGTGTTAGAGAAGATAAGTTGTTGTCCCGCATCGTTTGCGCTTGGGAAATCGGTCGCTTTTAACGCAGCATTTGTTCCGACTGCGACAAAACCGGGGGTATCTATCACTCCGTGTGGTGTGGTAATCTTTCCAACCCTTGCAAGACTTTTCTTTGATCGGTGCAGAATCTTTGATGGAGAGTATTTAACAATTGAACCAGATACAATTTAGTTTGGCGAGACTTGATTATTCACCCGTTCAATATTGAATTTATTCTCACGTCGAAACGAAAATAAGGCTTTGGTTCAAACGCCCATTTAGGAAAGTCTTCTGGGGACGGAAGAGGTGGGAAATTGGAGTATAAGTTACGGCTGAGACCTCTGCGAAGCGACGCCTCGAAAGACTGACCGGAGCTGCGTATCATGGGATCAGGTTTAGTTTTAACCTATAACAATAGTAATTGATCCAACCAAACATACAAGTCGAGAGCACTGTTTGATGATTGAATCACCACGTGTATCGTCTTGGGTGTTCGTTTGGGATAATACCGGTGCCTAATGGCATGACAGACGCGACAGTAGTTTCCTGTGGCGATTACATAATATGTATGCAAAGTTTGATGGTAAATTTGTACCTGTCGCGTCAAAAATATTATTTTGGATGTTAGTGTTTTGGAATAATTAAAAGTCTTCAATCCTTATGCTATGCTCAGGTTTGGGGAGATCCTTTAGATCCCTGTTTCTTGTATTGGATAATATATTATGGCCTTGTCTTGTACCTGTTCGTATAATATATTATGGCCTTGTCTTGTACCTGTTCGTATGGTACAATTCTTCATCATCCTTATAATATGTCTTTTCGGCTGGACATAGGATGCTTATATAGGATCAGATCGGATCCTTAAGAGAGGTTGTATGAGGGTCGTATGGTAGAATACCGTACCATAGTTTTTCCTTTTTCCAACGCCACTCAGCTAGCTCATACGTCAAGATCTCGTTCAGATCACGGGATCATTATCATCATCTCAGCCGCCAGTAGATGGACGTCAATCGAATAAAAACGGAATGACGGCGCCTTTTTTATTCAGTGCATTCCTACTCGGGTGCCTTACCACTGTGACCCCGTTCAATTTCAACATTGGAGGTACCTCGCGATTTCGCAGCATTCTCAGATATGTGAGGTCAGAGGAGAGTTCGTCGTCTTTACAGATTATGCCTGGTGATAACATGTGTGGGCATACGACATCAAGACGGCAAGTTATGCATCAACTGATTGCTTCCACTGCCCTCCCATTTGTTGAGTTACCTGCGGAGGCAATTGTGACAGATGAAACGGCGACTTTTGCGAGCCCATCTCTGGATGACGCCTACAAACAGCAATCGCTAGATAATTTTGCTGCTCCTAATGCACCGACAAAAGCAATGGCTCCGTCACTCCCCTCTGATGAAGTCTCCTTCACCATAACCAAATCGGACTTGCAAAAGATGCAAGGCGGACTGGGTCTTGAACTTGGGGAAGTATCCTTCCGTACAAACTTTCGTGTCATCGTTAAGTCGGTAGCGCCAAACTCTCTTGCAGAACGGTTGGGGATCCAGCCATCTTGGGTTGTAGTCTCTGTCAATGGAGCAGATGCCGAAAGAACGAATGCTGCAGGGGTGGCCATTTACTTCTCTCGTGCTGTCAAATCAGTGCTGGACTCACCAGACTCAGCAAACGCTGGACTGACGCTCACTTTTAGGGATCCTGCTCGCTTTAGAACTGAGTTACAAAACTTTCCGGGTAATAATCTTTCAGGCTCGGGGGAATTACCGACTGTGTCTACTAAAGTTGCCCCTGCAGGTGATACCACGCAACGCTTTGAAGATGGATCCTTGCGCCCAGGGGCAACTGTCACCGAACAATCTGATCAAGTGATAACCATAACTCAATTGATTCCACCGAAGCTCTGTCAAAGACGGGCTACCACTGATGATTTACTGGAAATATCGTACATTGGGAAAGTAGTTGAAACTGGTGCCATATTCGATGGAAGCGCTGTGAAAATTAATGGCGAAGTAATCCCTGGAAGAGGAAATGATGTATCAGTCTTTTTCGTGTTAGGAAAGCAACCTTTTGGTCAATTCCCGCCAGGTTGGGACGTTGGATTGCAAGGAATGTGTGTTGGTGAAAGACGTCGGTTGGTTATTCCTCCTGTTTTGGCATATGGAGCAACAGGTGTGCCTAGACGTGGGATTCCGCCAAACGCAACTTTACAGTATGATATTACATTGGTGTCCCTTAATGGGCTCGCAATTCCTCAGTGAATCCACAAGTTTGTAAAGATACAAAAGAAAGATGATGCTTGAATTATTCAAGGTCGTCTGCACTAATTAAATACTGCACATAACTCCACTCTGTTTTATTGGGTGTGAGGCAAGATATATCCCATTAGACAATGTGACTGAATAACACATGCTGACATGTACCTTAGACCCCAGATAAACCATTAGAGACAAACAACCTTCATCCTATATCATTTATGTTACGTCGCATTGAATGGACAGCGTTTCTGTTATTAACTCAACCCGTACATTGAGAAGTTGTATTAAGGATGCTTCCCACTCCTTTAGACACTTGGAAATGAGTCCTTTTGTTTAATTGCATGATTACCCATCTGCTTCACATCATAGGTACAAAACTGATCTTTTGGCTCCATTGGCAGAATGCAGCCAAGTCATAAAAGCATCACTAGGCAGGTCAATAGACATGTAAAGCATTATTACAAATGCGATTATACCTTCATAGCTTTGCAGAACCAATCATTGACTGTGCAATAGTGTTGGTAGTCATATATAGGATTGTAAAAATGTATATTGATCCTATTGAAAAGTCAAGAGCAAGGGCACTAATCTATTTTTATCCACCAAGTCACCTCACTTACGGACATGATAAGCAACATTAGCAAATTTTCAACCAAACATGCAGAAGACCTCATTGCTGTCCTGCCAGTTTGAATTGCTTAAGCTCATTATGTTCACGATGATGTGACAAACTTGGTCAATGCATCGGTGTTTGATGGATACGCAACAAAGTCTTCATAACCACAGTTGCAGTCCTTTGTCATATATCTTTTGACATTGGCAAGGTAATGCTTGTCACCCATAAGAGAGGATACATGGACCAGATCCTAGGACTTCTATGGAGTTCTACATAAGTTTTCCCTCCCAAAAGACAAGCAGAAGAGAAGCACACCACAAGAAAAGAATGTAATCTCATGCAACACAGGTAAGGAGCTTTCTTAGTAAATTGTGTAAGTAAGTAATTTGTGTAGTTTGGTTTTTTTGCCATGACCCTCAGTCAAAAGTTGTCTCACCGCTGGCATTATGAATTTGTGTAATTGTGCAATTTTCCTTGGTAATTTTTCCAAGATAATTATCAAACCCATCATAAAATTCATTGCATCAGCATTATAAATCTATTGTCATGGCCCCATTAATGTATCATGTCAACAAATGCTCCTCCCCACCATGGCTGCTGTTGATCATCCACCAGCTGCAGGCACTGATGCTCCCACATCTGCTGTTGTTGTTCATGCTGTTGCTGCTTCCATAGAGGCTACCACAGATGCTTGCACTGCCTCTGCCACTGATGCTTGTGATGCAGATGCAGCATTCCCACCACTCATGGCCGGACAAGAAGTCTGCTGCATCTCAATGCGGAGAAGAGGGCTGCTGATGAAGAGGCAAAGAGGTTGCAGCTTGACTGCAAGACATGTCACTTGAGCAGCATTCAGATCAACAAGGATGGAACAGACATTGAGCAGATTGGAAATGTAGAATGTTACAGTATCTTGCTTGCTCATTCCAAGGCATTTCTTAATCTTCATCATATCGGTCCTGTGGCAAAGATGACTTAGGACTGTGCTGATTGAGCACCTGAAGACGGCTCTGTATAAAAATGCCCTCACCAACAGTGGACATTCTACAACCACTGTTAATACAAGAACAGGGTCCAAGACTTCACATGGGATGAAGCCTGTATTCATCAAAAAGATTTCCTCATTAATGTCATTACATGTGAATTAGGTAAAGAGATTTCTACAGGTGCCAAGAATTCACGTAGCAAATCTGAACTTGACAGTGGTATTCATCACCATGTTGAATGGACAAATCTGGCAGGTTTGTACAACCTTAAGACTGTCAACATCATAAATGGCATTGATCTTGTCAGTGACTTCAATGAAATAAGATGTTTTGTGTTGAACCCATTGATACAAGTGGCTATGAAGGAACTTAAGTGTGGATCAAGTGAAAACTGTTGATCATTACATGGAGTATATGTAAACAGACTCCTTCAAGAAGCACAAGCTGTCAGATGAGCATCAGCTGTTTTTGGACTATGCTTATGGCAATGTTTGGCTTGTATATTATTGTAGGTTTTGGCAGAATGAAAATGGTTGGCTGCATAAGGTTGCATTTTCAAAACTTCTGGAACCCATTATGTGTGAGTCTAATGAGAGTCAAGCTAGCTCAAGAGCATCCAGCTGAGCATCCAGGTCATGTAAAACTTCTATAACCCATAACAGTGTAAATAAGCAAGCTGCCAACACCACAATTCAGAATAGTGCCATTTCCCTCAATAACAATATGGCAGATCTAAATCATCTGGAGACTTACAATTTTGGATGAAGTTGTCAAAGGAATGGGATGAATTGGAAGAGGAAAAGGATTGTCTCAGAGGTGAATATGCAACATGGAAAAAGGAACGCAAGGGGGAAAAGAAAGATGGTATCAATGTTGACAATTACAACAATACTTATGAAAAGTTGAAAAAGCGCCACCACAAATGCATTAAGAAGTTTGACATGTTGCAGAAGAAGGTACAAGGTTTGCCACAAATAGTTTGGTACACAAATAAGAATGACTCTGAGGGAAAAGAATTATCCTCTGATAATAGTGCGGGTAGTAGTGATGAAGGTAGCATTAAATCAGATTGAATTATGTATTACTTAACTTTATTTGGACAAATATGCTCTCTTGGCACTATATAGAATGCACGATCTGCATTGTGAGATGACATCAAAGCCTCCTAATGCTCATACTTTGTTGCACAATTAAAAGTGGCTGTTTCAGAGATTGAAATTATAACCACTCAGCAATCTCTTCTCTTGTGTGGGATGCTCCTACCTTGGTTTCAAAAATATCAGAACCATTGTGCACAGTTGGAAGATATGACATGCCAAGTGGTGCAATAGAATTGGGAGTGATCTACAAGAACTGCTACTCCTCAGATACTCCAAGGGTCCGTCTTTCTTGTAAAATGAAATTGGGAAGTCTTGCACAAGCAGTTAACTAATGGGTCATTTATTTTTCTACTGAGAATTCTTAACTTGTTGACCAAACACCCAAATGCCAGCTCTACACCAATCTGCACTTGTGATAGGTAAAAATTATAAGAATCATGGTATGAGTTGCTGTGTCTGTTGATGCCAACATATGGAATGAGAAACTCCTCTGACAAAGGTTATGCACCATCTAAGTTGCAAATTAATGTTTAGGTTACTTTCACTCAAATGGAGTAACCAGTAACCAAAATAGCTGTTTCCTGTTTTTAGTGTAATGTACCCTTCTAGAGAATTATTCTATTCTAGTTATATTGTTCAAATATTCTTTTTTAAAATCTTTAGTTTAAATGTATAAGGTGGAAAAGTCTTAAAACAGATGAATTGGGCTGCGATATCAGAGATCCCCAAGAACAACAATTTAATTGAAAAATGGTGAGTGAAAGAAATGCAAAATCACAAATATGCAATGGTTTCTCACCATTCTTGTTGTGTTGCTGCTCTGTTTTTATAAATGTCAGCAAGAGGTGGCAACGATGGGATGATATTTGGCCTGTGGGAGGAGATATGATTGATTGCGGGTTCACCCCAAAAGCAACAATTTAATTGAAAAAATGGTGAGTGAAAGAGCTGCAAAATTGCAAATATGTGATTGTTTCTTGCCATTCTTTTGAAGTTAAGGGACGTGGGGATGAAAAGATAAAATTTAATTTTCAATAGTTCAAATATATGGTTCAAAATTTAAAATTGAGCTTTAAAAAATTAAACTGTGTTTGAACAAGAAGTCTTACATGTTGAAAAATGCTGAAGTTAGGAAATTTTCAACTTTTTCAGACATTTAACACTTTTTCCCATAGGAGTCAGAAAGAATAGCTAGGGTATGTGGTATGAGTATAAGAATTCCTCAGTAAATATCAGTGTTCTCACTCTCTGGCCTTTACAATACTTCATTGCTCTGTTTTAAGGTTAGAGGCTTTGTATATACTGTCGTAGTTACTTTTAAGCCTATTAAGTGAAATAAGTGGGCTTATTTGTCAGAACTTGAGCTTTATTGAATATTTCAGCCATTTTGAATGGAAATGACTGAAATATCTGAAAAAGATGAAATTCTTGAATCTCAGCATTTTCAAAACTTTAATGTTACATAGGAACCAGTATTCAATCCAAGTGATATCGAGAATTTGAGCTCGTTCAAAAATCTCAGCGATCCTGTTGAAATATTAGGAAAATCTGAAATAATTATTTCAGTTTATTCAAAATTTTAAGCCTTTTGATTCATGTCTCAGCAACAAGATTGTGACTGTCTTCTCTAGAAATATCATACCATACCTATGATAACCAACGGAAGAGCACGAGTCGCATGAATCAAATTCAGACTGCACAGTTTGCACATTAATTTGACTCATTATATTATTTTATTGTAAAATTACTTGAATTATGGGATGTAGTGAATGCTTTGTGAATCAGCAGGAATTAACATCCTAAAAAAAGAGTTAGGCTGAAACATTTTTTAGTTTTCTACATATTTTAACCTTACAAATGGATGAGAAATCCAATCTCTTTGTCAGATGTCTAAAAGACTTAAATTTTAGTTTTGGTCTTTTCCCCCCACCTTCATAGAAGAGTGATAGAAGAGTGGTTCTGTTTCCTGTGTGGAGTAATAGATAAAGATCAATGTATCCTGTAGTACATGACAACAGTGTGTAGATTTCTTGGATGAAGATTCAGAAAAACTCAGGGTTGCTCAGAAAGAGAAGCAAATGTTTGATCCATATTTTTGTTTGTGTCTTTTCCTTGTCTTGTATTCAGTATCCAAAATGTCATCACATGGGATATCAGTATAAAGTTTCACGTTAAGTACAGTTTGAGATGCCTGTAAATTAATAGCACCTCCAATTGGTGTTGGTTTTATTGAGTTGTCAAGGAAGTTTTTTCATCAATAGAGTCACAGGCAAAATAATGCTCTCTTACAAGAGTTCCACAAGTGACTATATTTTGGGTAAGGTACACTTGTCAATTAGAAACACAGTATTTATTGAAACATGTATGTTCTTCTGCATGCATACGCTCTTCATTGGTTTGTGGCATTCCACTCCATTTATTGTATTTGAATTGTTTTTCCATCTAGCAATAGCAATAACATCATGTACCATGCTTAGAGGCTTGCAACAGATGCATTGAGTTCTTGACATTCATAATTTCCAGTGACAGTCATAGTACCATACAAGAAATCATTTAATTATTCATTCAGATTGCAATGGTGTCTGTTACAGTTTAACTCTGATAAGTCAATGTGATTCCTGAGCCCATCTTGTCAAGGTTTGCTATGCAGTTGATTTTGATGAGTCTCTCTGATTCAAACTTTTGGCAAATATTTCATTGTGAAGTCCTTGATTTCACCAAGTGGAGACAAACTTTCAACATACGCAGAGATGGTGCTGTCACGGATGAATTCAAAATGTATGGGGAATCACTTTTTATGATTTTTCACAGCATCATAAGTACACAGTCAAAAGACAACAAGATCTGATGCAACATATTATGGTCGGTGTAAAAAGTCATTTGCAACTCTTGTTGCAATTAGAATGAAAGGATAAGGATCCACCCCCTCTGTACCAATGCATGTGGTGCTGGATTCACCACCATATAGAAGTACACTGTTTTCATTATGATTGGGATTGGTGAGAGAGTATGAATATTTGATAACCAAGAATCCTTGTTACATTCCACCTCACACGAAACTCCAGCATTTGACCAATTAATCACAACACAGTTCTTTATAGAAGGTGCAGCCTAATGGCATTATTGTAACATTTTCTGTCAAGGTCATAGTTTTCATCCAGTCTCTGAGAGTGTCTTGCTATGAAAAGATAGGGGCCCATTTCTTAAAGGTGATTGTGGGAAGAAGCAACTGCAACCTTTACTTCATTTGTCACCATACCATACTTTCCGTCAATGCAATCTTGAAGGACAGATTGAATCTGTTGTGATACATCTTATGAAGACACCATTGACAATATTTTGGGGATGCAGCTTGTGCAGGAGCACTGTGCAGACAGAGCCTTCATCAAGAAGTTTGTTTGCTTTAATGCATGGACCACAGTTGCTCACATTTATGAATGAGATTGTTTTTTGTACAGTAGGAATGTAAAATAAATCCAGAGGTTGGCCAACAATTTTGGTGACAAAAAGTATGAGATATCCATGTATCAACTTGATTATTGACGCTGTTTGGCAGAGGTTAGATCTTCCAAGGCCCTCCATTTGGTGGCTGAACAGCACAAGAAACAAAAAGAGCACAAACTCCTCTACAAGAATCATCTATATCTTCATTAATGACTATGGGGTATTCAACAATTTTTGTGCAGGATAAGATGTGAATAAATTCAGTCAACATGACTGAATTACTGCCTCCAGGAGTCAAACCAAAATTCAAAGAAGAAACATTCCCTTATTGATTTCATTGTGAACTTACCTACGATAGAGATGCCAGCTGTGACTGAGGGAATATTCTCCCAGGCTTCTATGAAAGTAGATTGATTGTGAACCCAATTAAGGTATCATGCATTTCTCAAAATATCAGGTAAACAGAACAGTTCCGAAGGAGTTGTATCAACAGGGTTTTGATAACTTTGCATATCTTTACACTGTTATGAGGAGTTGTATCAAAAGGTGTTTGACAACTTTGCATATCTTTACATTTTTATGATGGACAATGGTCACACTCCAAGAGACTTTGATGAGCTTGGTTTTCCATGAGATAGATGTCTGAATGGAAAAGGAATCCTCAGAAATGCAGGGTTGTCAAATGAGAGTCAATAATGATCAAGGTGGATTATTCATCAGTTTCAAATCAAACTCCAAAACAAACACATTCTCCACATTGAACCTGACCAATGATGATGTCAGAACAATACATTAAGATCATTGAAGATAAAGCAGTCATTAGAACCAGTGTTGGATTCTTGCACTGTAGAAATGTTTGATCAAATCAATTCTTCCAAATTGGCTGATTTCACTTGTACTAATGATCCCAATATATGTATCACTGAAGAAGGATAGCCCAAGCAATAAGTGGGAGTCATTTGATGCTACAACTGCAATTGAAAATGACTTCACATCAGATAAAGACTGCATCTTCTCTGCTGAGATGTGTCAAAATCTCCCTAACATTCTTGCACCAAAGTAAACAAAATTACCACAACCTGCAATCATTCTAACCCTGCATCAGTTCAAACAGACTGTTGTGTTGCTAACACAAGATCGACAGAACAAAGTGCTGCCATCAACTGTAATATGCATTGAAGTATAGAAATCTCAAATGTGTGGGTTAATTGGTGTCAGTTCCATGCTGTGCTCAGTCACTGTTACAGATATGATGAAATTGAAAGCTGATTTCTTGCCAGACTGTTGAGAAGTGACATAGGCCGAATGTTGGTGCAAGTTCTATCTGGTGAAAAACCAAACCAGCAGC
>JALLPD010000127.1:0-21063 GCA_036940065.1 Cyclotella cf. meneghiniana
GGATACACCCGAGCAGCTGCCTGGAAAGCTGCGGCCCTAAGTCTATCAAGGAGTTTTTTCGAAAATCGAGGCAACCTGTCAGTGATAAAATTCGAGATCTTTGTAACCTTTGGCAATGAACTCAATCTGATTTTAGATTTTGAAACTACCGCTAATTTGCTTTAATTTAGTATATATGGGTTCATAGGTCTGTAACCATGAGCACCCGGTAAAGGCATACATCAAAGATTGGGCATGATTTGCAGAAATAGGTATTTTTTTATCTTTTGTAATTCCAGATCCATCAAAATGCATGCTGTGCCCATCTTATTTTCCCCCCAAAAGCCATCAACCATGGTCAGTTTGCCACCACTTCCACCCCTTGGCGCACCAACACCACAACCTCCTACCCTAAAAACCACACTTTGCGACCCAAGTGCAACCTCTAATATACAATCTCTGATATGTAGCATTGCCACAAATATCTTCATTGCCGCAAACTCATTATCACCATCAACTGGTGTTTTGTCGATTGATCACAATCCATTGTCAGTGGCCGCATCATCTCCATCCACCCTCGCCACATCCATCCACACACCCCCTCACTGGGAAACCTTTTTTGAAATGCCATCAAAAAGGGGAGGTGATGAGGCACCGCCCATATACTACCGAGGTCTCCAAAGAAGCCTGCACAAAACTTTGTCACTTAGCCAAGTGATGATGATTCAATCATGTCTGGTGATGATGAAAAGGACTTGATGACAGGAGAAGAGAGAGTTCTTGCTTTTATTTCAGCACAAGCTAAACAAGATCTCAAAGAAGATGACAAAATGATTGATGTTGTCATAGAGGAGGTAAACAAGTTTGAGTTGATGCTTGAGCCTGACACAGATGAAAATTTGGGGCCACAACTTATCACTGCCACAGTGAATGTCAAGCAGGCCACAGTGGCAAGACTCAATGATATTTTCAAGACACTGAATCTGCCTCTTCCTGGCAACAAGAAGAAGAAGTCCCTGTTTGATACACTCAAGAATCTGAAAAAACTGCAAGTTGAATAAAGACAACTTTTCTCTTCAAGAAATGAAACTACCCGAGTATCCCAACACACCAAGATTGAAGATATTGATGGGACAAGAAGTTGTAGTACCCTAAGGATTCGATGCTAGTGGGGCAGAGCTGGGCTATTTTGCTCCGACGAATCAAGACAATCTTATATGTGCCCTAAAGAAAAATTCTCTGACTGCTGGTGATGAGATAATTCTTAGACCTATGTTTGCATGTAAACCAAGGGCTAAGAAAGGAGACACACCACTCTCAAGGTCCACCTAATGAGAAAAGAGGCCACTCCCAACATGTCAAAAACAGTCTTCCAAGAAATATTTTCCTCCATCGCCCTAAAGATTTCTTCAATCTTCAGTTTAAAACTGATATTGTTGAGAAATATATTGTCAAAACCACCAATATCTAAGTAGCAGCAGAGGGGGCAGGCCAAACTATATACAATGTCTGGGTGGACTTTGATACCAAGGAAGTATACACAATATTTGGTATGCTTTTTGTCAATTCTGTCTCACCAAAGTCTCAATTTCAACACAGGTCATGGGCACCAGTCACAACAGAAATTTTGGAAATGATCATTTTGCCAATGCACGGGACAAGAAGCTGGGGGGTGGTTGGCTCATCAATGGATATAGGTGATGACAACACTTTTGCCAGATGATGCGCATGAATGATTTTAATGTACACAACAGAAACAATAAAGACCCATTGTGGAAGGTGGCAAGTCTATTGGAAGAGTTGAGGAAGAATTGCCAGGAGTGTTGGACTCCTGGCAAGGAGATGGCAATCGACAAGAAAAAACCATTGGGTTCAAGGGCGCTCTTGGGTTAGTATTGCAAATTTTGTACAAAAGGAAGGAGATGGCTTCCAGTGTGATCCAAGATGTGAGGATGGTTACACGTTGTCATAGGCCACTTATCTATTTAGATGTTTAGGCTGTACTCCTACTGTTTATTTTGAACAGAGGAATAAACGGATACTCAATTTAAAGTTAAATATTTAGAGATCCAACTCCAGAAAGTGGAGATAGTTGGGATTAGTACAGTTTGTATACCCAATGGCAGTTTGGTGATCCAACTGCTGCCCAAAAGCAGTCTGGTGACCCAACTGCAGGAAGATCTCTATTTTTTGCTCCAACACTTGAGAAGAAACCTTCAGTTGGACCCTAAAAATTGCCTCCAACCAATGCTTATTTTTACAATGTTTTGCTTGCTAGAAATGCAAATATTGAAGATCATTCTTGAGCTCATAATTCCTACAATCAATCAAGTCAATAAGCTACCAATAGAGCTCATAATTCTACCAGTTAGCCTACAACAGTTATTAGAGAATTTGAAATGAAACTGCAAAAAGGGGCTGTCAAAAAGGCCATGAAAGGAGAAACCATTGAGGGGATGGATGATGTGTTAGAAGAGGTCAAACTATCCTGATTGAAGCAGATTTTGTATCAAGGAGATCTCATGATTGGTCCTTGATTAAGACAACAACTCACTACAACAACAGTATATCAAAATGGTTTTACTACATTTCACAATAATCGAGGACTCATGGATACAGTGACATATTGTCAAACATAATATTCTACTTCTGTCCTCATGACATATTTGAATCTTTTTGATACAGGGGACCCCTCATGCAATGGAGCAGCTATTATTGTTGGGAATGCATTAACAATATCTTGGGTTAAAAAGACAACAGTTGTAACTTAATGACACATTTGTTATCACAGACTTACCACATGTACCATGCGGAAACACAAGAACACATCCACAAATTGGTTTGACAGGAAATGCATTTAGGACACCTTTGAGTTCTTTTGCTGGGATTAAAAATGTAGTATATCAACTATCAAAGTCATCATTCAAATAAATCAAAAAAGTGAGGCATGATAATTGCCATCTGCAGCAGGTGTCCATTCCTTCATGCCTTGCAGATGTTGCTGGCTCTTGACCTTCTGTTGCTTTACCCTCTTTTTTCATATTTCCTAGCTGAGCAAAATTTCTAGTGTGTCTATTGGTATCTTCCACTAATCTTTTACAACAAAAAGCTGGGAAAAGACTTATCCTCCCTCTTGGTGAATCCAAATTACTGGTTTCACCAGGGCTCATAAGAACACTGAGCTTTGCCCATTTTGCATGCACCAAATCATCTTCGTCCACTGGTAGCAAAACTTCAGCTACAATCCAAAGAATGGCATCCAGAGCATCCAAGACAAGTGGAGATTGATGGTGAAATAAGGCAGTGATAATGGGATGGCTTCAGATTGGACGCTGAAGGTAGGCAATTTTCACAGCACTTCAGAGGCTGTAACTTTGGATAGGCCAGGTCAAAACCACTATTTGTGGTATGGCTGAATGCCCCGTGATGGCAGCTACACAACGATGCCACTACGAATGTTGTTGACCAAAAAGTGACGGAGTTATGGCTGATTTAGTCCATATTTTGAGGGTGTTGTAATGCCATGGTTTTAATTTTTTGACTCAATTGGTGTGGATGTTGATAGCCAAAAATTCTGACACAAGGTGTCACACTACTACGCAATCCATAATACTATTATGCAATGCATAATACAACATTCCCAACAAAGACATTCACACATACTTTGCTACCTGCCTCTTGGGCCTGTACACCATCCTGGTATCCAAACTCCTTGCCCTGGGCACCATCAACATGTTGCCCATGAGAGCCTCCACCTGATCGCCATGGCCATCTCCACAACTGGACTTTCATGGACATCTCCTCTCCACCACCATTCCCCTGACTTCCCCCTCCAAACCCCCTCCCATCACATTATCCTTATCCCCTGAACTTAATGTGGCATTTCAATCCATTGTTTGGTGGCTGCAATCAGCTGATGCAAAGTTTGGGCAGTGGATCCAAATGATTGACATGCAGGTCTCATCAGCAACCCCCAGAATATTTGCATCCACCATCAATCCTGAGCTCCCTCAACCTTCATCATCATTGTTGTTGCCTCCGTTGTTGCCCCTGTTGTTACCCCTGTTGACACCTCAGTGATCCCCTCAGTCATAAGCAAAACCTTTCTCATTGTAGTCGTCATTATCTTCATCACTAAGCCCATCTTTGGCTTTACCAACATCTTTGTCACTGCCTCTGCCTTCATCTTCTTTTTCAACTTCACCGGTGCCTCAATTGGCAGGTTCATCGTTGCCTCTGCCACTGTCTCCATTATTCACTCAAAAGTCACCTCCATTGTGCTCATTGTCAGCTTTGTTGTATGCCTTTGTTGTTGTCTTTGTCGCTGCCCTTGTCATCACTTTCAATGCCACCCTTGCCATTGCTATCATTGTGTTTGTCATCACCACCACCAATGCTGGCCCCCTTTATCATCACTTACATTATCTCCATTTTGGAAGTGACACATCAAGATGCCACTCAGACCACTAGCTGTTTACCTGTCTCTGAGTCCCTTTTGGTCTCCTACAAACAAGTCCCCACTAAGCTCTACAACACCAGTGCCTACCATAGCTCTCACCGTCACATCACCAATACCTCTGCCATCATTGTGGCCAGGCCAATCCACTAGTCCCTCCCCACTCACCCTAAGCTGTCAACATTGATATTCAAAGATCAAAACTAAAGCTCTCTCCTAATTGCTGGGGCAATGCTCTGTGATTGCACAACTTCAGTAACTCACCCTTGAATGGGAATGTCTTGGTCTGCATTCCTTCACTTGTGTTTGCTTCTACCTTTGGTTTGAATCAGTTGCAAACATTGCTTTGATATATTTCATGCATTTCATCTTACAGAAAGCTGTCGGTAATAATCAACAGCTTACCAAAGGGTGTTGCATATTTGAAGTGGCACTTGAATGAATGTATCACAGTCAGACATTTGGTAAAAGTTAAATTACGCTTGACTGATGAGGCATCCTACAAACACAATTGTCTCTAGTGCAAGGTAAGCATTGTGACGTGATCATTTCTGGTTGATACATAAAATTGCACTTGTATCATTTCTGTCTTTTAGTCCTAATAATCTGGACATGTGTCATTCACAATGTCATCATCTTTATCCTCCTCAAACCCTCTTGGCTCCAACATTTCTCCAATTGAATTACTCTCACCACCATTCTGGCACAATTGCTGACCCGTTTGCATCAGATGGGGTTCAGACAAATGCTATGTTCCTGATGAGAGGCATGCTGTCCAAGATGGAAGGGTGCAACAAGGCAGAGGGAGGAGTCACATGGGTGTTGTCTTTCGTGAGTTGGCTGCTTACTCCTTGTAGGTGGCCAACTTGCTTCCAGTGCTATTGCAGACAAACCCCAATGTTGTTGTGCAGCAACAGATTATCTCTGGAATCTGGATCTCTTCATGGGAATGTGCAGAAGTTGTTGGACCCAAATCTTCGATGTGAGGGGTGGTGGGTGTGCTGAGGCTCAGGTGGTGGTGGTGAATGCTAAGTGGTGGGACAAAGCACTGTGTAAGTGTATTGTCTTGACTTTGTTAAGGATTTGTGCTCTTGTTGTCCCTCTGATTTAATTTTATGTTTAATGTGGGAGTGATAACTCATCTTTTTATACCCTGTGTCACTGTACAACTTCAGTAACTCTCTCAAGAAAGTCAAGTCTGGGTAAGTATTGAAATTTGTCTTCTGTTCATGTGTCCTTTGGCAACACCTCTATCAGTCTCCAATCCTCATTGGTTGTCTTAGGCATCACTTCATTGCCAAGTTCAACTCCCCCTTGCACTCTCCTCTGTCAACTCCCCACTTGCCATCTTCTTTCTTTTCATTGCTGCATATTGTCATACACCTTGTCATGTGATGATTATCAGTGATATCCTCAACTGTTTTTGATCAAACCTTTGATTTCAATCAGTGACTATACTAGGTCTATTTCATGCCTTTCATCTTATTGAAAGCTGTTGGTAATAATCAACAGCTGACCAAAGGGGTGTTCCTTAATTGAAGCATCCAGTTATTATCCTGTTGAATATAATTGGTTGAGATCATCAGTTTTTGTTGACTGTGCCGCCCACATCAAGGCATCTGTTAATACCAATAGGTGTTTAGTTCCATAAAACCAAAGGATATTCTTGATGCATTGTGTGGAATGGATTGTGAGGTGGTTGGATTTGAGTCTACCAAGAGCTCTGACCAAAACTCGACCATGGACTCTACTTCTACTGTAGAAACAGCCTGTCTTACTGCTTGGCAAAGTCAAGGCCCATCACACCTGCTCCTTGCCCTCATGTAAACGATCAGATCAACTGCCATGTTTGCATCTTTTTTCCTTCTCATTAACCACCTTTACCTTTCTTGTTGAAGAGTCATCAACACTCCTTTACTTTTCATCCAATCTGATAATCAGATTTATTCAACTATGTTGACAATATGTTGAGATATTTTTATCCTATTTCTCTTTGATTTTTCACCCAAAAAACAACAACAAACGAGTTGACAATTGATTTGGTCCTAAGAAAACAACAACAACAATGGTGTTAAGGTGAACCAAAGATTTGGCTTTTAGGCATTTGGGTGAAAAATCGAATGATAGCAGGCACCCAGTGACTTCTAGAATTTGCAACTTTCTTGAATCTGTCATAATTGTTGAAGATTTCCTGCATACAGGTAAGAGCTTTATTATTTTCACTGTAACATTGAACACATCATGCTTGGTGATGTATTTTGTTTTTGGCTACACTGGTTGCATCACTTTTTGATATAAGAGCTCTCTAGCTTGCCAGAGTTCTTGATGAAATTACATAAAGTGAAAACAGCAGAGCTGGGCATATCATGGACATATTTTTGAGAATGTTGCAGAGTAGTGATGCAGTTTTCCCTGTCTGGTTGACAAGAATTACTATGTTGGGCACAGCCAGCTACAATCTTGATTGATCTGTCCCACTTCATTTATTATGTCATTTGTGTATTGTGGAATTTTGAGGCATGTATTGCTCTGTCTCAAAAGATGATAACTTGAAATGAAAAGAGCAACCTTACTTGAGCGGTCCCTGAGAATATTCATGAGTTGTCTTGTCCATGTTGCTTTGGGTGCATACTAGTGATTCCTTATGTTTGCAGATTGTAAACACATGGTATTTGGCAAGTAACTCCATCGCTTCAACTAGCAGGTCATGAATACACCACACTTCACCAACTTGGAATAACACGATAGCTAGATTGTTGAAATCACAATATTTTGGATAGTAATAACTGGAAGCCTTGTCGCAGAATTTGACAAATTTGGCAGAATCAAACTTGCAACAACAGGACCTAGTTGGGAAGTGGTACCATGTCAATAAGACATCATTTCTATTATTTCCAGGTTCCCCAAATTCTGTGGAAGCAGTCAAATGCATTGGTCAAGATTCTTGACTATCAGCACTAAAACCTCCTTCAACATGTCATCAACACTAAGAGATCCTTTGCAATCATCAATGATGGGAAGAATGTGGCTTTTGGTCATGAGGGAGGGCACCATACAATCAATTGTTGCTGTTGCCAAAACAAGTGATGATGTATCATTATCATCGATGATTGAAGGTTGATTCGCATTGCCAATGTGGGATTGTTCACTGCTGTCATCCATGGTTGAAACCCTCTTAACTTTTGATGGAAGAAAGCAATTGGTAGAATACAAGCATAACTTGGGAGGGGTGGCTGGTGTTTGGATGGAAACAGTGTGCACCACACTTTGTCAGAATTTGCTTAGAAACTTATTTGGAACTTCATATTCTGTGGAAATTTGTTCCTTTCAGATAATGCAAGTGGCTGTCGGAGGTAAGAAATATGGCAGAAATGCAGTCTCACATGAAGTCTCACTGAGTATGCTATTGTTTCACCTTATCAGACCATCTGATGATGGCCGCAGACACTGAAGGGTGTGCAACTGTGAATAGAAGTAAGTGCTCAAGATGAATCTTCCCACACACAAGCATTACCTATAGTACCATACACCCTACCTTAGAGACATTTTAAGTTCATACAATGCTCAGGTAGGTATCACTAGGTGGTCCCCACAATGCTGTCTCAGGTATGGTATGGTACATTTTAGGGGTTGTCAGAATTTTGATTGAGACTGAGACCGAGATCACATCTTGAAACTCCTACTCGAGCATACTGAGGGATCAAAATAGGATCAAAATTATAATGCGTGATAAATCCAAAATCTGCCACTCATCTTGGCTCATTCTGATGACATCATCTGGCATTATCCCCTAGAATTTGAGACCGGAGTACTAAGATGAAGATGCCATCTTGGTTTCTGAGGAAAACACACGAGACTGAGATGCGACCTCTTTGTTTCAAATACCATCATTTTGTCTCAATCAGATAGTTTTTCTTTGATTACACCTGGGCTTATTTTTTCGTATCCATCTATCAAGATGTCGAATCTAACTGACCTTGCCACTGCCTCTGCTGGCCCTGGAGATGGAGAGGCTGCTGCCCCCATTAATTGCACCCCTGTCACCATCAATGGCACACCTACACCCATCGATGATGACATCTTAGGTCTTCTTTTTGCGAAATAAATGATACTTTCTGGAAAGGTCACTCTTCATCTCAGTTGTGTCTCAGTGGGGTCATCAGAATTTCCTGAGACCAAATAAGACCACGAGATGAATTTGGTTTGAAGGCCTAAATAAATTGTCAATCTAAATTTGCCCTTTTTAGATAAAAGTGCTCGGTCTCAGAAAATATTCTCAATGCCACCATTGTACTACTGGACTGTACAATACAATACCACGCTAATACCACGGGTACCCAGGTTGGGATATCACGGACGGGGAGATGTCTCGTCCCTCCTCATAATAATCTACCTGTACTGTGCACCATGGATAACAACATCGATGACATCGAACTAGACCCCACGCTCCCCTCCCTCCAATCCCTGCGCCGAAGCGCCCTAGCAGAACAACGGCGTCTTCGCACCGAAGCATTGGAACGACGTCGATTGGAACGACAGACGAAATTGGAGGAGAGGGAGAGGATCAGGCGGGCGAAGGAGGATTGGGCTGTTGCTGACGGTGTTGATGGAGACAAGAATCCAAATAAAGAGGGGGAATCCGCACCATCCTCGCCGGATTTGATGGAATCGCCTCGATCAAGCCTGTCGCCTGCTCGGATGAGTACGGGCAAAATGTCGAATTGCCGTCGAACGATGATCAAAAACCAAAGCGGGAGCGACGATGATTCACCAATAAAACGAACGGCATCGAAAGAAAATAGCACCCCTTCCATTATGCGCAATGGGACGTATTCCTCCACAATTCATTCTAAAATTAGCAGTCGATATCCTGGCTCTCCTGTTGTGGAAGCAGTTTCATCAGAAATGCCGCAAGTGAAGAATCCTGCAACGAATAGGTTCAAAAAGAAATGGCACGTTGAAAGCAGTGATTCAGAAGAAGAAATTGATTTTGAGCAAACACTGCAGAGAAGAAAACAAAAACAGAAACAACAACGACAACACGATGACCTATCAATGTCCAACCCAAAATCAAAAGCAATCACAATAGCAGCAGCAACTGTCACGTTCTCTCCAGATGCAACAACCAGACAGAAAAAGAACAAGTTCGCACTAGAAAGTAGCAGCAGCAGCAGCAGTGAGGATGAGGCAGCACTAGAAGAAAGGTTGAAGCGTCGTTATCAAGAACGACTGAAGCAAAAGAAAGACAGGTCGAAACCACCTTCAACAGGCAGTAAGCGATGGAGTAGCAGCAGTGGCAGTGACCATCATCTCGACAATAATACTGGTGTAATCAATAATTGTCACGGTGAAGCTGTCTTGTCCAAATCAACGACCAACCCACCACCACCCTCCAAGCAAAAGCGAACCCTCCTAATAAAAAAACTCTCCTCTTCCTCCTCTTCCGAAGATGAAGACCAATTAGAGCTGCGTTTTCGGAAATCCTTGGAAGAAAAGCGATTAGCATTGTACAAACGCAATCTGCTAGCCATGGCAAAGAAAGATGCCAATGAGTGGAAGGAGCGCTGCGTAAACAACAGTGGAGTGCCACGGGTGCATGATTCGGGACAGGGGCTGGTGGGGAAGGAACTTCTTCTGAATGGAGACCGCAACAGCGCAGTCAACGAGAATGGAAATAACGCGTCAGATTTGGGTCGGAGTCAGGAGAAAGATTGGAAGAGACCTTCTCGTTCTAGGTTGAAGAGCGGTAAGTCGAGTTCGTCTTCGGATTCTTCCTTTGGTGTCGTTAAGAAGCAGGATTTTGCCAAAAGTAATGATACTGAGGATGATTTGTGGGATGATTCGGAGGAGGAGATGAAGCCAGTTGCGGACAGTGAAAGTGATGCGGGAGATAAAAAGACGGGGAGGAAAATGGTCAAGATGCATGTCGATGATGCCAAGCATAGAAAACGATCGCGCTCTCAACCAAGAAAAATGGAGGATACGTCCAAGTCACCTCAACCACCAAAAAAGCGTCCCTCCCCTGCCAAAAAGGAGGACGATCTCAATGCTTCTATTGCAAGAAAACGAGGCAGTAGAGGCGTAGATAAGACTCAAGAAGAAAGTGATGCATCTGTCACAGATGACGAAGAGCAACGAATGAGCAAACAATTAAAACCAAACTTTGACAAACCCAAGCTCGGTCCGCCTGGTGCACTGGTACCATTCGTACTCTCTCGATCTTATGGCAATGAAGAGAGAAAGCCCAGTGCTGACGAACTGAAGAATGGACAAGAAATGACACTTCAAGTTCCTGCTTCGATAAATCGATATTTGCAGGAGTATCAGCGTACGGGTATTCAATTTATGTTTTCGTCAGTAATCGAGGGAAAGGGGTGCGTGCTAGGAGACGATATGGGATTAGGAAAAACGGTTCAAGTGCGTTTTGGGGTCTCCAATGAATCTTTCAACATTTTTATGATGCATTCTTGTTGATTTCTTTATCTTTCTTTTTCGCTGGCTGCGTTTTGGTTCAGGTAATTTCGTTGATAGCTGCCTTGTTCAACAAGAGTGGTACAGGGCTCGACAAAATAAAGATTCAGCGACTTCGTCGCGAGGTTGCGAAGGTGTGAAAATTACAAATGTATAAAGTATTGTCAGCCTAATTCATTTTTTATTTCATCTTGAATCGCCTTTTATTTCACGATCACAAGGCTGTAGACACAGCGGCAAAAGCGGAGTTGGACAAGAGTCTGGGAATTCGTAATGACATTGATATATCTCGCCTGTATGACCCTATTGAACGCTCTGATTTTGCTCCCATTCTCGTTGTGGTTCCATCGAGTGTAATTCAGGTCAGGAAAATTTTAAGGTTTTTGTTGGGGTGCTGACATTCGCACACTATTATTCTAAATTCGCTCCCGATACTTCTTCAATAGAACTGGGTTAACGAGTTTGAAACGTGGGGCCACTTCAACGTCAGTGTGTATGCTGGATCCAATCGAGAAAAGGCAATAGATGAAGTCTTTAACGGCTCCAGCTTTATTCTAATCGCAGGAAAAGCCTTGTTCACGAGAGATTCGGACTTCATCAATTTCACGAGGATAGAGTGGAAGCTAGTCTTTGTTGACGAATTCCACGAGTTCAAAAATCACAAGTCACGCGCCTTTTCGTGCCTGAAGGAGCTCCGTGATGACCTTGAGTGCCCAATTGTTGGCATGACTGGCACTCTCATGCAAAACAACCACGACGAATTGTTCACACTCATTGACTTGGTGCGTCCAGGGTTGTTGGAAGATAGAAGAAGTTTCCTGGAATATACCTCAAAACCGATCAAGTTGGCAAGAACCAAGGATGCCAAGGATGAAATGAGACGCCTTGGTAAGCAACGAGAAGAAGAGTTGCTGAGAACTATTTCTCCCGCGTATCTCGAAAGAAAGAAGGAAGTTGTCTTAAAGGATTCTCTTACCCGCAAAAATGAGAAGGTAATCTTTTGTGAACTGTCCGAGCTGCAGAAGAAACTGTACCGCCATCTTCTTTCATTGCCTGATTTCTATTTGCTGAGAATGGCTAATGCGCCTTGCGGAGCTTGCAATATTAATCAACAGTACTTCATTGGTTATAAAAGGTAAGCAGGCTGGTTAATGGCCTTTTAAATATCAAGTATAGATCACTTGCAACTGCTAAATGAATTGTCTCTGCGCACACAAGAATGAAAACTCTGAAGGAGCAGCTAAACTATCAACGACGCCATAAAGGAGAACTGAAACCTAATAAAAGGTGTTGCTTCAGGTTTCCTTACAAGGGAATGGGAGAGCAAGAGGTTGGCGACGGAATCGATCCGAATGCCATTCTGTGGAGACAAAATCACCGAGCAATCATTACGGACCCTGGTGCTATTCCTAACGGCACAGAAATCGTCGATGGGGAATATTTGTCTTGTAAATCATGTCCGATGTGCATCTCACTTGCGGCCATGAACAAGCTCTATAAAATATGCTCTCACCCTTCTCTGTTGCAAGTTGATCGAACCTTACCAGGGCCCGATGCAGAAAGAAAGTTAGAATTCGCGAAAGTTGCATTCCCACCAGAGCTTTTGTCTGAGCTGCCGGGTCAAGACTATTACAGGTCTGACGGCATTATGGATGATCACTTGAAGCTCTCAGGGAAAATGAAGACCCTTGATTACTGCCTTCGACGTTTTCTGAAAAAACGAGACCGTGTCTTGGTGTTTTCATACTCAACTGCAACGTTAGACTTGATTCAACACCACATCAAGACACAGGGGTGGACTTATCTTCGACTGGACGGTCAGGTATGTATAGAAATTTTGTTAACCAATCAAGCAGTCTCAACCATCAACATCAAATAAATGTTTTATGTCGTGCTGAACGCAGACTCCAACATCTAGTAGACAATCATTAGTCGATCAATTCCAAAAGGATGAAGGTATCTCATTGTTTTTGATTAGTACTAGAGCCGGTGGCCTCGGTCTCAATCTAACAGCGGGTGAGCAATATTTGATTTTTTTTGATGTTATAAATACGGCGTAAAATATTATGCTTACATCATTTCTTTTCGTGTCACGTTGCAGCCAACAAAGTTATCATCTTCGACGGTGAGATTGCACTTTTTCAAAATTTTCATGATCCAAGTGCGTGACAACACGCCTGCTTAACTATTCGCACGTATCTAGTAAACTGGAATCCTAGTTACGACGAACAGGCTCAAGATAGATCATATAGGATTGGGCAAGAGAATAATGTGGAGGTTGTGCGACTTGTTGCAAGAGGGACAATTGAAGAGCAGATGTATGCACGTCAAGTGTACAAGGTACAGCTCAAAAAGCAGACACTCGGAGGAAACGCCGAAGGGAAGAATCAGCCTCACATCTTCAAAGGGGTTGATCGAGATGAGAACAGAAAAGGCGAATTGTTTGGTCTTGAGAATTTGCTGAAATTCCGCGACGGTAGTTTCATGCAACTTTTAGTGAGTTCATTTTTGAAACGTGGTCACATTCTTATTGAAATGGTCGTTATCCATCATCAAGAATGTTGACTCGGGTTTTCATGTGCCTCTTCATAACAGTGGAAAAAAGCCGACAACCCAAATGAAGCGCACGACGTGAGTGAGATCACTCGTTTTACCGAGGACGATATGAATAAGGCGATCGAGGAGGAAGGAATGGACGAGGACTGTAAAAAGCCATTAAGCATGGTAGCCGAACGCGACAGCGAAGACGAAGACGACAATGAAAGATTTGAAGCGTCAGGGTTCAATCATGAGGACCTTTTTCACGAGGAGCGCGGTAGAGCACGGATAGCACAGGGAGACGACGAGTTTGAAGATGAAATGGGCGGAGAAAGTCAAATGATTCATGTGGCAACAAAATTAGCATGCGAAAACTTTGAGAGTGAAACCACAGATGGCAACGAGGACATTGTTGCAGTAGTCGCTCCACCAAAGAAAGAACCCGTCTTACACTACGTCGAAGAAGAAAGAGAGGGCGATCTTGCTGCTCCTACTCACTCGGCTATAAATCCTGTCTCGGCCGTAGATGAAGTCGCCAAGAAATATTCCACCATTTACTGCCGTCCCGTCGACGACAAGCAGAAACAACAATCAGTGTTTAAACAAAGCTCGGAAGGTTCAGATTATGACAGTATGCATAAAGAAAAAGAATTGGCATCGTCGCTGTCAGCAGAAGACATTCCTCCTCGACCTATTCCAACAGATATTGTGAATGACCAAATCCACACTTCGAAACCGAAGTCACGTTCGAAAGTTTCAATCATGGGTGTTGTTTTCGAAGGCTCGAAGGCAAGCAAAGGCGAGAACAAGAAGTCAACTTTGTACATTCCGTCATATCAGAGGGCCAAAAAGTCCTAGCAGAAGAAATCGCATACTATGATTTAAATACAACATAGAGAATTTCATAATAAACTCATTGCTTAATAAGTTGATCGATAAAAACAATTGTTGGGTCTGTCTAATGTGTACATGTCTATTTTCTACGTCTATAGGCGCTATTCATTCAGTTGCTTATTTTTGTCAAATCCAAGGATTTCAACCTGGTCTAAAAGCCAGTCTCCACTCCTTCTAAATCGGATCATTAAGCTCTCTGCACTGTTACTTTCAAACACTTCACTCTTCGAATACCAGACATCTGGGTCAAAGCCGTGGAGGACCCGTCATTAAGTGAATAGTCCAAGCAAAAGTTGTCAGTTTCGACAATACGAGGAAAGTTCACAGACAATGATATTCTGATCGAGTTGCGAGGAGACTGGGGCGAGGAGTCGGATAGATAGAGCCAACAAGAAATTTTGATTGGCATTCCGTAATTTCAAATTTTTGATGCGAGGTAGTAGATTGCCGAGTCTCGTTCTTTGTTTTGACCAATAGAATTAGACTTTTCCATCGATCCTGTCCGTGTCTCGATAGAATTAGACCTGTCCATCGATCCTGTCCTTGTCTCGATAGCTTTAACATAACATGCTCCTCCAAAACTCCTTGAGGAATTATTTCTCTTCTCTCGTTGACACCAACGATTGCGCAAACAGAAATATGACTGGCTTCGCATGGATAATGGATCCTGCTAACTCGATCCAACGCCTGTTGGATTACTTGATCAATGACAAAGATAGCGTGTTTCTTGGTGCAAACTCCACTCAAGAGATCCAAATTTTCCACAGTCCTCGAAATTCGGGCGGCTCAGTGATGAGGAAGTTCAACAAGTTTGTCTGCCTGATTGGCATGGGCCCAAATGCCACGTGTGTCGAATTGACAACGTTGACGCAACTATGTCAAAGGTCGAAGTTTGTACACCAAGGTTGGACGAACTCGAAGGTTGTGCTGACCCTAAGGCGATCGAAAACTTAGGTGAAAGGAGCGTCTCGGGTTTGGTCACCTTCAAAGGCTCCATTTTCTTCATCGTCGCTCCATGGCTAAGAGACTTGGATATAGAGACAGACACATCGGACCCTTTCGAATTGATCCCGTTGGTTCTCTCTACTGCCAAAGTTTTTGACCGGAAAGCAGCAAATACAATACCTCCATTCCACGTCGATGAGCGGGCCGTCACCCACGGAGGTGATTTTGCCTTATGGGCATGGAGTGTTGGCAGAGGGAAGATTCCAGGGATCCAGTACACTGTCCGCCCAGAGGACAAAATCATGGAATCTTTCAGGAAAAAGAGAATCTCCAAGTGCATAACTCCATTCTTATCCGATGAAGACTTTGTCGCAACTTCAGGTATCTCTGAGGAAGTAATGCAAAACATCGCCGTCAGCATTGCAAACCAAAACAAAGAATTCGCCCTTTCAAGGGAACTTAGAGAGAAAGAATTCGCAGCCAAAATGGAGAAGGAGGAAACTAAGAAGAACAACATCAAGGACCTCCATCCTGCCGTCCTAAATATGTTTCTGAATGCATCAGCAACGAACTACGAAGAAAAACCAGACGACATCCCCGACTCTTGCAAGGCTTTCTACAATCGGAAGACTGCGGGTCAAGCTGATGAAGAATTGAAGCTTCAGTTCGAAAATTTGGACGTGGGAGACGTTTATATCTCCTATTCGTCCAAGCTCTCTATGGCGGGAAGCTAACTTACCCGACAATGGGCTCACCATGCAATTTATCAGCTTTCAGTTTTTGCGAACCCAACCCAGCAACAGACGATGACGAGGATCGCCGTGGGCTAGTAGTTCATTTAGCCAAGGAAGAAGGAAAGGGGCGATCCCTTGAAGAAATCAAGTCCTCCACGAAGCAGACTGTGAGTGCCCCATCTGATACAGCTCGTTGATAACGCAGTTGGGTTTCTTTTGGGGAGCCTACTGCATTTTCTTCGGAGAGAATAGTCTCGCTACAATTGTGATAAAGTACATTATTGATGAGATGGCAATTTACAAAGTCAATCTCAAGAAGGCGATAAGCATAGATAAAACCTTTGCAACAAGGTTCCTCTACGCCATCGACATTAGATTCCAAGAATTCCTCCATCTATGCAAGCTGACGAAGGAAAGAGATGATGTTGATGAGAGGATACTCATTATAAGTGACCTTATCCAAGGAGTTAGGTTTGGAGGTTTTGCAATGAACCTTCCTCCAAATGGCAAGGTCCTGAACAATGATATAAACCTCCACGAAAGAGAAGATGGTGAAAGGAAGAAACGAAAACCAAACCCGAAAGAAGATGGGAAGCATCATATTGTCAATGAACACCAGCACCCCGAACTGAAGATGAAAGAAGGCGAGAATTGGAAAAAAGACTTTGTGGGCAAGCACCCCAAATTTAATCCGGTGTCGTGAAATAGCTCATCAAACGTCAACATGCAGGCGACTGTTTCAAGGATTGTGAAAATTCAGAAAGCCATGTTAAAGCTGAAGAAATTTCAAGCGGAAGGTTGGGAGCTATGAAGAAGTACTTTGCAAAGTTCAGGATATGACTTCTCGGGTCGGGACCTAGCGGTGCCCGACCAGAACGAAAGCCCCCCGACAACCCCACAAAAACCTCACTTCATCAGAGCCCATGCCTCCATTACATCAAAGAGAAAAGCTCTCGAACCCAAACACGAAACAAATACCAGAGTCTTAGGGTTTGAGAAAGGTGGCAGTCCAGAAACCCGCTACATCAAGAAATCTTGTCCTGAACGAGTGCAATCAGAATTCGAAGGAGCTGACAGAAAAAACAGAAGCAATCGGGGATAGTCGGGACAAGTTTCAGTCAAGAAAGCGACCCTGACACTGCGAATCTGTTTAGTAAGTATAAGCTTATTGGTTCAGGGCTTTGGAGAGTGCCAAGGAAGTGCTTTCAGCAGAGAGGAAACGAAACTTTTCAAGCATGGAAGGTATGTTTTCAACAAAGAGAAAGCAGCCCTCTCAGAGATTGGCGTGTAGTCACTGCGTTGCAGATTCCAGCCAGTGAAGTCACTGTGCAACAGATTCTTTTTCAGATCGACCAGTGTAGTCACTGTGTTGCAGATTTCTTTTCTCACAGAAAATGGTCTATAAACTGCTTTACAGATCACTCCTTTGGCCCCATCTGACCAATAAATCTAATTAGCATCATCAGAGAAGTCACAGAATTGGACAACAACAGACCAGAACCACCAGAATTCTGTTTCCAACTGACAACAGAAGCAGATGAAGAGAACTCAAGGATTTTACAGAAATACAGAAACATCTAGAAACTGCTATTAGAGCCCAGTCCAAAGCGCCAGTCGGTTACGGCTTTGAATTCTGACCGCCTCACCAACTCATCACACTCTTTGGTTTACATCCCTGGTGGCCTCAAATGAAGTCAATGCTGACAAAAGGATGAATTTGGCCTTTGAAAAAATTGAACGAAGACAACCGGAGTTGTGATTTAGATGAAGCTCTGGACTTCGGAAACCACATAGGAGCAAAGAAGCATCCAGATCTCTTGCAAAAGTTGATAGTGAAAGACGTCACCCATGAGTGTAGTTTACCTTTGCCTTTGCATACAGTACAATCACTACCGGGAGTGGTAATAGCCCCAATGAACATTGCATCTCAGACCACAATAAACAAGCTAGGCCAGATTGTTGAGAAAGAACGGCTGACCCATGATCAAAGTTTTGAATGGAATTCAGGCCATTTGGTAAATAATAGGGTAAAAATGGACAAACTATTTCCTTGCACTTTTGGAAAAGCACTTCACAGAATGGTGAACTGGGCTGTTGCCGCAAGAAGGAAGTTTCCAACGCACAGAATCCTTGCCTCAAAAATTGATTTCAAGTCTGTCTTCAGAATGTGTCACTTGAATGTGGACATTGATCTACAGACTTGCACTCACGTCCCTGACAATGATCTGGCAATTGTTTCACTTAGACTCAGTTTTGGTGGCCATCCTGTCCATCTGAATGGGGTGTATTAGCGGAATCTATTTGCGACTTGACTAACGCTCTTTTTGACAGAGACAAATGGGACCCAAATCAACTCTTTTCACAATATCAGCACTTGATACCACCCCGAGAGATCTTAAATGATGACATCCCTTTCGGAGAGGCAAAAGAATTAATAGCTGACATCCCCATAAATCCAAGATGCCATACAGATCTTTATGTTGATGACATCTTTGCACTATCAGTTGATATCCCAGGCTCAGACAATGCAAAAAGATTGGAAACAGCACCGATTTTGGCAATTCATGCGGCAGCATGTCCAAGTCAAAAGAATGAACCAATCCCAATAGAAGAGATGCCCGCCACATCAAAACTTGCTGCCAAAGCAGGTCTAGAAGAGATCAAAATGATACTTGAATGTTTTTTCTGATTTCCAACACCTACCAGTATCGCTACCTGAAAACAAGTTCTTAGCTTGGAAAAGAGAAGTGGAATGACTGATAGAGGTTGGCAAAATCACCGCAAAAGAATTAGAGAGCCTTGTGGGTTGAATGATTCACAGGAGTGTTATTATCCCTTGTGTCCATCACTTCCTCAGTAGACTCAGGGATCTCCAAAGTCGAGCAAAAAGTCGACAAAGAATCAAGATCAACACAACATGTATAGAGGGCCTGCACCTAATGACTTCCTTCTTGCATAAAGCTCACAAAGGGGTAGACATGAACACGGTAGCATACCTGTCACCAACTATCTGTTACTGCAGTGATGAGTGCCCCCACGGACTTGGAGGTTACAGCCATGAAGGATGGGCTTGGTGATGGTATCTACCCAATGAATTACTCTTCAGAGCCTCATACAATCTTCTTGAACATTTGGCATCAGTCATTACTCCATGGATTTACATTATTCATGGTCGATTGAGATGGGGAGACTGCACCCTTCTGATGACTGACAATACAACTTCAGAGGGTGGTTGGTCAAGAAAAACAAACTTCAGCAAAATCAGAGAAGATCAAATTGAAGCAACCATTAGAATCAAGGTAGCAAGAAAACATGCAATGAACGTTCTTGAGGCAGGAGTGAAAGATGACAGCCAATGGTTCCCAGGGGTGCAACATCAAGTGGCAGATGCCCTCTCTTGGGACAATGACAGAAACGATGCAAATCTTATCCAAATTCTTTGCTCTTTTTGTCCTGAACAGGTATCAAAACACTTCAAAATAGATCCACTACCCAACGAGATCATCTCTTGGGTAACATTACTGCTGCAGAAACTACCAAAGAAAAAGCAGCGAGGAGAGCAACATGAGGTCCAAGCTTGAGCGTAGAGAAGATGGAATGAATGGTGTACCAAAGTCAGTCTCAATGATGATGTATTCCTTGATGCTTTCACTTCAGATCAATGTATCAAACTCCTTGGAGCATTCGTCATGGCTCTCCATCAAGGAAGATTTTTGTCTAGTACTAAGGAGACCCTGGTTGAAGGCACAATCAGAGGTTCCATCTCACATGTGATACAGACCTTCAGGGAGAAGGATCACCCAGACCCCACAAACAACAAAGATGGAGAGTTTGGAAGATTTTTATCAAGACTTTTCAGAGCTTTCAAAAATGAAGATCCAAAACCGACGCAACAAAAGGCTCTACCAGCAGTCCTCCTCCGAGAATTTGAAAAAATGCACTTCTCAAAATCCCAAATAGCAATAGGAGAATTAGCAATTAGTGCCTTTTTCTTTGCATGCAGATCCTTTGAATACCTCAAAATACCAGCATCAGAGGAAAAGGAAACCGAAATCCTGAAGTTGAAAGACATCAGGTTCTTTAGAAAAGGCATAGAGTTAGAACATTCGGTCAATCACCTTGAACATGCTGACAATGTTTTCCTACACTTCGCAAATAAAATAAATGAAGTCAAGGACAATGTTGTAACCCACCATCGAATAGGAGATTTTCTATTTTGTCCTCTGTGGATCTTCACAAAGATAATTAGGAGAATCAGAAATTACAAACAAGCCACAGATGATACTCCCATTTCAGCAGTATGGAGGAGCAATAAGATAAAACAAATCACATCAAAAGAAATGATAATTGCACTGCACAATGCTGTTGAAGCCTATGGTTTGGAGAGACTAGGCATCAAGAAAGAAGAGATTGGAACTCATTCACTTAGATTAGGAGCCGCAATGACAAACCGTGGACAATGTCCAGTTTATGTAATCATGATGATAGGCCGATGGTCAAGTGATGCTTTTCTTGTATACATCAGGAAACAAGTAGAGCAATTCAGAAGACATATCATAAAGGATGCTTCATTTCCAGGTTCACCAACACAGTACTGACAGAGAAACGAGAACTTTGAAATAAAACCCCAGACAATGCGGTCATCCTGACAGTGCCGAGACAAAAAAACATTGCTGGCAAAATGAAATCAAATTTTCCTGCAGCTTCCATTAAAATGCCTTTCTTTACGCTGTTGCTACAGACAGCATAAACTGGGAATGAGCAACAACTGGGAATTTTTTGTGCATGCAAAAATGAGTCTCGTCTGATATCGCATGATCAAGAAAATTACCTTTTTTGCATGAAAAATTTATCAAATTAACAAATGCATTTACAATAATCCTTATAATAATTAAAGATAATTCTGGTGGTTGGTCACAAAAAATAGGCCACAATAGAAGAAACCATTTTTTGCCATAATTGTAGTAATGTCATCATCAACAGGAAGGCCAAATGTCAAGGCAGCATACCATGACCATGACAAGCTGTCCACTTTGAATGACACTG
>JALLPD010000128.1:0-21097 GCA_036940065.1 Cyclotella cf. meneghiniana
CCAAGAGTAGCAATTGCCACAACTGTGTGATGAGTTATGCACTCAGCCAGTCAAAGTGAGTTCAACTCATGGGCAGACATATGTTTTTAAATCTGCAGTTGAAAAATATTGCCCTGCATGTTACTGATAATTATTCCCCAGTGTTCATGGGTATACTCTACTCTAGATAGAAGAGTACACATTTAGCACCACTCTTGACATGTAACACACACTAGTGGCAAATAAACTTGATAACAGTACAGCATGCCATTGCACTAAGTAGTCCCTCATAAAAAGATGAGGCAATTAAAATTATTGCCTAGGGTTATTTTTTTTCCACTGAGCAATATGTATAGTCCATTTTTAGACATAAAAACATGAACAGACTTAACTTAGTCCATACCCATGATCACATGTAGATGCAGTGACAAATCGGAGTACATTAGCATGTACTGCATGTAGGCAGCTCTTAAAAAAAATTTCTACGGCCTAAAATGACCCTACAAAGCATTCTGTAGCCTCTACAGGCCAAACAGTATACTTGTGACCCCCAAGAGGTATTGGTCAAATAAAATGATTGTGATCCCTTGGAAGTTCTCATCCCTCAAGTGTTTCTTACTCCCCAGAGCCAATTTCCTTTTCCTGTTGCATGGTGGTGGTAGGAGTATTGATCAATCACTGCATGGGCATAGGTTTCATATGGGACTCAAGGTTTCAAGTGTGTCTGAAGGTTACCTCATGGAAAAATGAGCTTGTGCATAACAAAGTCCCATGATTGCAGATCAGCCCCATTTACATGGGAACGAGTCACAGTACAGCCTGTAAGACAAGTTAAACTGTGGCATAGCCTTCACAATCACAATCTTATTAAAATGACCACATCATGGAAACTAACCAGCCTAGAAGTAAACAAGATTCAACTCTGCTAAAGGGTACAACGTGCAATGTATTGCCACATCCTGGTCACACAACAGAGTGACGCAAAGTAGTATCTCTAAGTCCTGGAACATGTGGGGGCCCATTTAGGACCAAGAAAATGACTACAAGTTGAGTCCCTGATATAGTAGGACTCATGAATATAAGCTTTCTTTGCAAACCTCTTGAGAATTTTGTATTTGTTCAAGAAATTTGTATACTTGTAGCATGATTTTGACAAGAAAGCATGCAACTCATCAAATTGTTTCAGAATATTGAGAAAAAGAAAGAGAAAAAACCACAGAGATGAGAATGTTTCTCAACTTCATGCCTCTTGTCCACACTAGCTCTGGAGCTTTGCAAGAAAGAGTTAATGATAAACAAAAGACTAGTAGGCTAGTGAATAGCCTCAACACCTCCTCCAGTCTGAGGAAAAAGATCTCATAGCACAAATTAATTCTGAATTGAGTAAATTATAAGATAAAAATCTTAACCAGAATTCAAAATCAAATTTAAACAATCTGATATATTTGAATACCTTGATTAATTCAAAATAACATAAATCTTGATGTGAAAACCAACAAGATCAAAAATGCCAAGAAATCTTCTTGCATCCAGAACATTTTTCTCATGAAGATCAACTCTTCTCCCATGCCAAGAAACTACACATGTGCCCATACAGCACCATTAACAACAAGGTATCAGAAAGCAACTGGAAATCAAACCTTGATCGGTTTTGAACCCCAGCATGGTGCTGCTACAGTAAGAGTGAAAGCAAGAAGTATGCTATATTCCCAAGCATCCCCCATGTTAAAAAGATAGGAGCATCCAAATGTTTTCCTTATCTGGCTTGGAAGGTGTCACACTCATGGCATATGCAGGATGGGTTCTTCCTACATGAAAAGAAGGGTAAAGTCACATAATGTTCTTATTGCAAAGCAATATGCTCCTGTCTAACATGTCATTCTAAGGTACAACTTGCTCAGAGTGACCAATTCAGCACATGACCTCAGTCTTTAATCAATGCAAGGACTGAACAATAATTGTTCTAGATTTTCGAACAAATAACAAAATAAAAAAATATATTATGCTCAATTTCACCTTGCCAGTGTTTTACAAGTCTGCTTAAACTGTGAACCAGGCTTGCACCAGCACTTAGAACACAACAAGTTATGCACATAGCTAACCACTTTAGTGAAGTGCTTGTCTTGAGCAAGAATGCTCTTAAGCACAGAGCTAACCACTCCAGTGCAATTCTTCTTTGGGGTTTGAGTCAGTCCTTCCAACAAGTGCCCAGAAAAATTTACACTACCTAGCACCACAAGCTCACACACAAACACATAACTTAGGTTTGCCAGAGAAAGAGAAACATTTGGTTGAGTTTAGGTCTTTGGAAGAAATTGCCTGTCTCCCTCCACTTTTAAGTAAGAGGTAGTTCTAAACCTACACAGACAGAGCACAACCAGTCAAAAGAACCAAGGAAAGATATAAAGAGAAAAATTTACCTGGTAAACTAGAGGGTTTTCATCGACAGCCGTCATCAGATCTGATTGTATAACACAATAGAATACTCAAACTAATAAAGCAAGTTACTTTAAATCCAAAAAAATCTTAATAGAAATAAAATGGACAACAAGCTAGGAAACTGTCAATACTCAAAGAATCAAAGCAGTACAGTAGTTGTTGCAATATTCGACTTTACAGAAAAACTAAGAGGGTCAAACCTATTCAGTGCTAGAAAGAACAATCATGGGTTTCCATGTGCCTCCTTATCGACAAACCCATTGGAGTCAGTGATAGCCACATAGTTCTCCAAAGAACTCATTTGGAGTAAAATAATAGTCTCCAAAGGCTAGCCTGGATGACCACCTTAAATGAGGTAAGGATGGTCTCACCAAGTTGTGAGTAATGGTTTACACAACAAACCAATATGCAACTAATCTGCAAAAGACAGCAAGGGCTTAAAATTAGACCCCAAGTCTTCTCATGACAATGCAGACAAGCACTAAACAATCATCCATACAGGGAATGCATATGCTACAGGGTGGTCCAGTGCATGGAGAACCTTAGGCAAGACAGTGACTATCTCACCTCTGGCACAACTGGATGTGTAGAGGAGGAGATACCATGTCACTAAAGCCACTACATGGCCTACGAGACAAGTTAGACAAAAAATAAATTAATGTTAAGACAATTGTTAGCACAACAACGTCTAGAGCAACACAAACTCAGGTCAGGTATGCTCACATTCTAGTACAGCTTGCTGTACAAAGAGTTCATAAATACTCTTATGAGAACTTCTGATAGGCTTGCCTTCAGAAGATTCCATAGAGAATGAATATGGTACCATTGGTAGGGACTCATCAAGTCACCATAACACTTTAGTCTCTTCTCTCAGACAAAGACTATGGGATGACTATTCGTTGTGTGACTTTGTTTCCAACAAACCACAACATAAATCAGCCACCAATGAGCATTGTAAAACAAGAATAACAAAGAGTCCATTATCTTTGTTCTTGTCTTGCCACAGCACATAAATTGTGAGAAATTCTACCTTTTGAGACTACCAAATCCAAGAAGGACAAGTCAAATGACACTTTCTCTTCTGAGAAATATGTAGCACATTGTTGGCATTTTTGTAAAACAAACATGACACAAACTAAAATACACAGAAATGTAGTATGGCTTCATTAGCATATAAAAACTCAGAACACAAAAAATGAATAGAACTTTCACGATGTCGACATCAAAAGAATTTCACTTCCCAAGATGCGTTCAAGCTGTGAAGTATCAATATGGTTTCAAATACCGTAAGATATTGGTCAACAACTGTTATGACAGATAGTAATAGGGTACTTACATGCACATTTCACTATGTTGTAATGTCATTACCACCATCAAGAGTCACAAATGTGCTGACCTTTTTTGAGGTATGTCACTACAAACCAACAAGGAATGCCATCAAAAAGGGGAATCCTGCCTCTCTTTGATACACAGAAAGACAGATGTTGATGATTGTACCTTCCACTTATTTAATCAACAGCATGTATGACTTGACATTGTTAACTTGCCGGTAGCTGACCCATATGAGCAACCATTCCCATGGATACATAAGGGCAAAAGGGCAAATAAAGGACAAACACTCATGCCAAGGATGCATGGGCCAGATAACAAAATATCTGTACTATGAGCACCTTTGTACATTAGGAACTGGTTTATTAAAAACATTGTTCACTCGTCATGACAATCACAGTGCAATTTCAACTCTCAACTTCTGGACCATTTTCATACCATTTTGCAACCAGTGTAAGCAACCAGAGTCTTCAAAAATAGAACCGTAGGTGAATATCTCACTAGAGATCAACATGCACCAACTCATGATGATGTTTGACCTGCTAAAACAAAAAAGAATCTTGTCAGTAGCTTCTCATGGCACTTTGTGTTCCTAACAAACAGCAATAGCATTCACTCAAACCTATTATGCAGTGCCTCTCACTTCAATTTAGTGTTGCAATCAAAAGATGGAGTTGTTCAGCATTTCAATCTTGCACACACAGACAGAACCAATAGGAGACACCAGGCAACACTAAACCAACCTTAATATGTCCTCTTGAAGAGTTATAGTCACATGGTCCATGAAAGCAATGATATAGTAAACAAAGGTCATTTATCCCACACAAATGTTCAGTCTGAATAGAAGTGTTACTTGGACTATCACAATTCATACGATATTACAATCAGGGTTTCACGCAAAAGTGATTCATATCATTCTGAGTTAGGAGAGTACTCAAATAATGGCAACAATGGCCATCACAAATCTCCCTCTCCACAAGCACTTAAACTTAAAAAATACTACAATCATATGCATGTATGTATCACTAATTGCAAACAACATGAATTTTCATCCTTACCCACAAATTTTTTCTGCAGTTCTGGCTCATAATCGGATTTTTACTCACCTAGGTTTTATTTTTCTGCAAGCCACACTGATTCTCCAATTGTGGGGTCAGACATAGGCCAATTATCTACTCTACAGTAGTATTCTAAGGTAGACTTTGAGATACCTGTAATTTTTCAGGAGATGCAGAACATCTCCTAATTTTAGACAGAACGTGCAAACAGCAAGAATTGATGATCCACCTCATTTAAATTTCTGAGAAAAAATTAAGAGCCATAACACCTGCTGAAAATCATACCACAGCAGGTAGAAACCTACACAGATCTTGTTGTGTTGGGAATTTGAACATAGCAGATCTGTGTAGAAGTCTACACAGTTTCATTTTTATACAATGAAGCATATTTGCTTCATTTTTCCTTTTTCTACATCTGATTAACTCATAAAATCCATTTCATGACATACTTCTACTATTGCTACCTAACATTAATTTCTCTAATAACGGCTTCTGTCACTTACTTAAAATGACCAAAAAATGTAAAAATAGGGAAATAGACTCTAAAAGTTCATTTTGTGTTGCAGTGACTCTGAGAGCTTCTTGGAGTCTCTACGTTAAAAATAAAATAGATTTCCTTTTAGGGAAAACAGAAAATACTTCCAGAATCCCAGTTTGCAACAAAATTAGGGTCTTAGGTACATATCTGAGTGTGTCTACAGAAAAGCTAGCAGTACGCACATATATCAAACACTCTCATACTATGATACTTGTGAAAGGCATAGCAAACTAATGCACTCATGTATGGTTATGGTGACACATGAAGACATTTTGCATAAAGGCTTCAAGGAGTGCCTCAGCAATCTGGTCCTTGGTGTCCATAGGAACATCTTAATGAATCCCATCCTTACATGTTTCCTGAAGTCATGGTAGAATACATTGATGTACTTTGTGCATGAGCAGAGTCTTGGGGTCTGGCACCAAGTGCACCTGCATTGTCCTCAAAAACCATTTAGGGCTATCTGATTTTTTGATAAGTTCCATGAGGTGATCACATCATCAATGGCCATAGATATGACTATATACTCCCGACTGTTGTAGACAGCATGACTTGTGGCGGCAGCTTGGAGGGCCAGATGATGGGACAGTCTGCATAGAATATGACCCAGTCACTCCTAGACTTGACAGTGCTAGGGTCTGCGGCTAGAAACTCCTTATTTCAGTTACCTGCAAAGTCATTGTAGCAGTGGCCTATAAGCCTTTAAATGCTTATTTGGCTTGAAAAAAGCCCATTTGACATGTGGTCTTGAGACATTTACCAGTATTTGGATTTTGATGTACAGCATACATGATATCAGGCTCAGTAGTTTGATCAAGATCATGCAACTGATTCACAGCTGTTGTAGTTGAAGTCCCCTTCAAACTTTGGTGAATTTCAGAGAGCATGCAGTTGGAGTAGTATCTTTGCTGAAACTGGCTTGGAGTAAGAGTTGCCCATGTTATGTCAATGATGATATCACCAATGGGAACATGTCGGGTGAATTTGTTGGAGCCACCATGTGTCTTCACTATGTTGACTCTGACATAGTCATCTGGCTAAGCTCGGTCTTCAAGATCTACTGTAATACCTGCTTGATGATCAACACTTGAGTATCATCATTTCTATTGAAGAACAAGCCATCGTTCACATACACTACAAAAGTGATATCATAATGGAAGCATACACATTCATCTATTTGAGGCTGTTAACTATGAACTGATTCCAGTCCACTCAGCTTGATTTGACCAGATTATTTTGGCCAGCTTGTGTTGACCATACAGAGCATAGTCTTTGAAATTTCCATCTTGTGTCTCTACACTGGGAGGTTACACTCCCTGTGGATATTGCACTCAATAGGAGCTTGGACAGAGGCATTCATGTACTGATCTGTCACATCATCCATGCTTGGACAATTGCTAGTATGCATAGCCAGCAATGCCAAAACTGGGGCATAGGTTTCAAAGTATTTACACCATACAATTGCTTTCCTCATGTTGATCAACATTCAATTGAACTTGTGAGTCTTGATATCATTGGACATGGCATTTTGTTTGTGATGTATGACCCATTTTGCTAGCTACTTTGTCTGGTGGGGCATTTTCTCTGTTTATGATCATTTGACATGAGTTTCACCTTCAAAAGATGACAGTCTTTATGAAATCTCATGCATCAGGCTACCTGATTACTTGGCAAAAGTACATGATGTTCCCCCGTATTTCTGCATGAAATGTAATTGGTCCATTGTCCCCACTCATGCAATTCAATAGATTCTATTTAACGCAATGGGCCAAGTTTTCCCCCCTACCTATTGCAAAAATTGGAAACTTGTTGGGGTAGCAATATCTTTGTGGTCATTAGGTGGTACCAAGTTTGTCTACAAGGTGTCAGCATCAGATGCCAGCTTTCCTTAAACTTAATACCATTGTTCCAAAGCACTTGAACAACTTTTAATTGCTCAGTTTGCATAAATACCTCTACTTTACATAGGAACACATTGATTATAAAAGTGTCATTGAATTTAATGGATGGCTTATTTTAATAATTTGGAGTTTAAGTAGAGTATACTTTGACTTTTAGTTGTAAAACCCCTCCCCCCATGACTGCATTTTTAGAATCTGTGTGTAAAATTTCCAGTTCTACTGCCATTTATTTAGATTTAGCATAGCTCTAATGTTTCATATAAATGACCGTCATCATACACACAATTTGATTTAGGAGATTGCAGGGCTATTTACACTGCAATGAGATGTCTCATTCATTGTTGAAGTTACAAATGAGAATTATGAAAGAGGAATGATTACATTTGTCGATTGGAAATGTTTTGGATGGCCATATAATACATGTTTGTACTGCCATAGAAGTCCAACTGTGACATGTTTTTGCAATTGCTCTTGACATCTTGCATTGTTCAATATTGGGTTTGTACCAGTACTCATGATCCACTAATTTATAGGAGTTTCTCCCTCAGAAACCTCCATGGGATAGTTTATTGTATCAGTGAGAATGCTAGTATCATCATCAGGCTCAAAATCCTGTATGAACTGATAGGGTCATCTGTGCAGTCTCTGATGGTTCTGTGAGAGGGACTGGAATTCAACCAAATGGTCTAGGAGGTTCCATAGTGGTGGGAGTTCTGTCCAAGGTATGTATTCCTCAAGCTGTTTCAGGTGGCTGATGTCATTATATCAGATTTATTGTGATGTATAGTTTCAAAGAAGCCATAAACCAGCAATGACATTCAGACCATTCCAAACCAGTGATGAGGCACAATATCAGGTATGCATTTTGTACATGAAAAGAGCTTGTGCCTGAATAAATCCTTACATGGGTGCACAGAGACCACCTTGGCCTCCAGAAACTGTTGCCTACAGCTAAAATGAATTCTGCGGGGCAAAGATGAGGCATCAATTGTACCTCTGAAATATTTTTGATTAGTCATCTTAATTGACCCATTATGATGAAAAGGTATCCATGTAGAGGCAAAGTCTGATTTTGAATTTTGAAAACACCTCCAATTTTGTCTGATGAAGTTGGGTAGTCAAAAATAAGGCTTCAATAAAAAATATGTCACATACAAATGCTAGAAAGTTTGGTATTATCCGACAACAATTTGATTTGTCAGATAAAACCACGGTTTTGTCAGATAGAAAAATCTCTGGGAAGAAAAACTATGTAAGAGAAAGAAACCATAAATGGAGTCATAGCTAGCACATTGTTGTGTTGGCATGAAAGCAGTTGTTTGTCATCACAGTTTCATTTATATCAACCCAATTGAAAGCTACAAAAAGATAGTTTTTGTGTGGAAATAAATTGCAACTCCACCCTGTGATTATATTCATATCTGCATGCCTTTGTACCAAAAATTCCGTTTTGTCAGACATAATCCCTTAGATAGGTTAATTTTGTCAGACAAAGTACAAGGGCTCCATATAGTTTAACCTTTTTCAACAGTAATGTAATAATAAAGATGCATAGTATGACACAGTTCATAAAGCCATATTGATAGGATACCTCTGCGGTCACCTTGTCATTGCATGCATAGTTGTTTTCTTCCGCTTTCAGTGTTATCACAAATGGCTCTTTCAGCCATGCCAACTTAGAAATTGCTGTTGGCCCTACAGTAGGTGAATCTTTGTTGCTGTTGGAATCAGTGATTAAAGAAGGCAGAGACAGCGAATCAGCCATTGTCTGCATGATAATGCTCAGTGGTAACAAAATGGTTGATTGTGAATTGTTCCAATTCAATTTTGCATATTGTCTCATGACTTGAGATGCTTGCAATCCTTTGTACATAGCAGAGGCCAAAAAGTGGTGAAATATTTTGACCCTAAAACTGAACCCTAACTTCACCATAGTTTTCTCCTCATTTTGTTGGCTTCATCCCTTTTAACTGGTGCTTGAGCATTGATTAGTTTAGCCAAATGTTTGAGGTCCCTAACTTCTTTCACTTGGGCTTATTTATTTTTCATACATAACTACTTAACCTGCCTTCATGTTAAAGAGGCCCCCCCAATCATTCGTTCCTTGTTCATCCAGACTGGGTAGTGCTATGTTTGGTGATGCAACTGTTGATCTATGGTTCCCTAGACCTTAGTTTCCCAGCACTAGCATCTGTACATACGTATTTCTCACATACTGTACGTACGTATCACAGACCCTTGCCTTGGTCAGCTGTTATCCAGATCGTCACTAGGTAGTCATAATCTTTCTAATGTCGTGACCATGAGATCTAGCTTGTCTTAGCTTAGATAGTTATCAGCACTTAATTCCATATGAGTCAAAAAGCATCTTAAAGTGGAGTTTGAACTCACTTCCATTGTCATATATAATGTTACAACATTGTGCGTTATGACTGAACCAACATCTAGTCACTAAATCACCAACCATAGCTTGTGACTTATCAAAATTGGTCTCTTTAGGTTTTGTATCATGTGTGTTCTTACCCTTGTTGCCCTCTTCCCCCATGGAGGGAATGTCGGGCTGGGTCAGCTCAGTCATTGGTAATTCCACAATCTCAAACCAGCTGGTAGCCAGGTCTGTCATTGTGACACACATGAAGTCAATTGCGGTGCCATCTTTGCCCTTGAGGGTGTAGGGACCAATGAGGTTGACAGACAGAGCCCAAGGGGTGGTCAAGACCAATTTTGGGGGTAACTTCCCACACTTGTATTGATGTTGTTTGTTGACCTGATATTTGCGACACATTTTGAAGTAAGCACAGAAGGTAATCTCATGCTTTTCCAGTACTTTGTAGACCAAAGAGTCTTCTTCAGGTGGATACTGCCTGGGTGTTGCAAGTAGTGATGAAACCACTCAACTGCACAATGCTGTTGATCCCAAGGAATGACAACTTTGCCAGTTTTACAGAGGACCATGACATTTTCATCAGGCCGAGAAAGAAACCTATCTTGCTTGGATGACTCAAGTAGCATCTTTCTTTTTGTTGAGCATCTGCAATCTCCTTTACAGTGAGAGGATAGATTGCATTCTTGTTGGTGTGGTTTGTGAAAACACAAGTCTGGAAGCAGATACAGTTTAATCAGTATTCATGGTGTAAAGGTTCCAGAACTTCCTGAGATGCATCCAGTTGTACTCATTGTCTGTTACTGGGCCAAAGTCGAGTCATGAGATTGCATCTGCAACAGTATTATGGGTACCCTATATGTAGACAATGTCGGGGCCACATTCCTCACGAAGGAATTGCCATCATAGACTCTAGCAGATGTGAACTCTCATGTATTGCTGGTAAGATTTCACAGTCCATGTAAACCATTATGCTTTGCCTCCATATCATGCCTTTGAACTCTTTTAGAGTCTCTGCTGTGGATAGTAGTTCAATTTCAGTCACCCTGTACTTGTGCTAAGCTTCAGTGAGCTTCTCACTGAAGAATGCAATTGGCCTGTTGCTTTGGGTGATGACTGCTCCAAGTTGTGTCTTTGAACCATTGATGTACATTTTAAACTCTTTTGAGTAGTCAGGATAGGCCAAGGTCACATCTTTTATGATTGTGACCTCTATGGCATCAAAGGCTTTTTAATGCACCTCAGTCCAGTACAAATGCTTGTATTTAGCTTTTGCTTGTTTGGATTGTTTGGTATGACTGCACTCTTCAACTGAAGCGGTGAGTGGGTCAAGCACTGTGCTGGATTTCTGCCAGAGGTCTCTCTAGTATTGTCCCATGCCAAGGAAGCTATGGAGCTGTCTGACATTTTGTGGTGGTGTTAGAGCAAGTATCGACTGCACTTTCTTGGATTGCGGTCTAATGCTCTTTCTATTGAGAATATACCCAAGGTATCCTATTTCTGTTGCACAGAAGTTTGATTTGTGAGCATATATTTTAAGGTTTGCATCTTTCAATCTAGATAGAACCAACCTTAGTTTATCTAGTTTGTCTTCCAGTGTTTCCTTGGTTATGCATAACAAGTCATTAAGGTATGTTCTTACAAAATCAAGGGCTGCCATAAGCTCAGATATCTTTGATTGAAAAATGTCAGAAGAAACTGCTACACCAATTGGTAACCAAAGGTAAGAGTACTCCCCCCATGGAAATATAAGGGTGCTGATTTTGGAAGCATCTAGATCCAATCTAATGGTGAAGTAGCCCATATTTAGATCTAATGAAACTGTCCATATCTTGGAATGGGAAACAGTATTCCTAATATCCCTTTATTTACTTCCCAAAAAGCATTGATAAATTGTACAGTTTAATCCTTCTTAGGTATTACGAATAGCTGAGCAGCTCAGTCAGATGCTGGCTGAAACATCAATACCCCCAGTTCACAAAGTCTGTTAAGTTTTTTAATTAGTGTTTCTTTTTATTAATTTTGGAACTGGAAAAGCTCTACCATGATTTGGTTTTGCACCTTCCTTGACCTCAAAGGAGACAGGCTCAGACTTTCTAGTCATTCAGTGTACCATCAAAGAGGTCTTCATAATTTTGAATACCTCTCACAACTTGGTCTGTTCAGGAAGACTGAGGTGCTAGCAGTTGTCTTCAACAACTGATTCGAGATCTGCCTTTGCATAGTTGGCATCTAAGATTTTAATTGCACATTTGGTGGCATACGGAGTGCTTTGTAGTTCATGGTGCAGCTGTTGTTAACAGACCATGTCATTTTAATCATAGATTTGTTAGACAGCTTGTTGATGTCTCCAATTGGCATGATGATTTCATCAATAGTTGTGTCCTTAGTACTGAAATCTATAACAATTCCTAACTTAGTGTATTACACCTGAGATGAGGTCAGAAATTGGGTTAGCCATCTTTTTCTCATCATATTCTACTATGTCTGAAGTATCAAGAACTTCTTACTGTGTGAGTATTCAAAGAATTTTAGCATGACTTTGCCCCTTCCCTTAGTATAGAGGGCCCCATTTGACATATGTTGAGACTTTGACATCTGCCTGGTCAAGTAGGAGAAATGCTCAGGACTTCCCTTTTTGTGGAACCAAAGGTCACCATCAGATATTGAATCTAATAGTACACTTATTAAGTCATCTTTGTATTGCCTCGGCATGTTTGTCTTTGCTGAAGATGTACATGTAGGCAAAAGTACAGCAATTACTGCTGTAGTCTTAGCTTCCTCTTGGTCTTGTTTGATGGAAGAGGCATCTGTGTCACGTTCAGATGATTTTTCCCCCATTGGTGTGGGTTGATAGGATATCATATAACAAATTCTTGTTTGTTGTGAGATCTTGTAATGCTTAACTATCAATATGATGTGAAACATTATTTGTTTCTGAATTAGATCTTTCTTCAGGAATGGCAGCTTTATTTGGACAAGGGGTACTTGTGTTTAACTGGATGTTACTAAATTAAATATTTTTATTTCAAGTACTGTTTTCCCCTGTGCTACCCAACCCAAGACTTCATACAGAGTCACTACCACTGTTGCTATCACTGGCATAGTGAAGGATCTCAGGGTGACTCCTCTTAGACTTCGATTCCTTCTTAAGCTTCTGTACTTCCACAGTAAGCATGTTGATGTCCCATGTGAAGGACGCTTCAGACAGTATATTGGATGACAAAGGTTTTTTACTCTACTTAAGTGTTCTGTATTCATTCCACTTCCTACACTCTTTGGTGTTGTGCATGGTAGATGCACCCCCATGCTTCATGATGGTCACAGAACTTGGTGGGTCTGTCCTTCTTTCTAGGGATGGGCTTATCCAATCCATCAGATCCAGGACACTCTTGGAGTCTTGTGACACTTTTCCCTTGTCACCTTTGGAGGGATTTGCAGCTCATGGAGCGGCTTGTTCAATGTGCTCAAGTATTGGTAAGTTCCCAGATATTCTTGGGGATCTTGCCCTTCTTGTTGAGGTTGTACAGTGTCTGCCACTGTAAAGGCATGTAACTCAAGATGAGCTAAGCCAGGTCAACCTCATCATATGGAACAACCTCCTTGGTGTTCTTTGTATGCTGAGGGCAGTAGTAGTGACTAGGGAGCCACTTGAGGGACTGTTCAGAGCACTCACTCTCTTCACCCACTAATGTATGGGGATCAGAGGAGGCTTCTTGAGTCCCAACTTGATGCACCACTTTTCTTTCTCTATGTTGTTGGATGAGAAGTGGGTCAGTAAGTGCATCTTGGTGTAATCATCAAAGGATTCTTTATTCTTGCCAACTGGGTCAATATGCTTGGCTCCATAGATGTGCAAGCAATCATTAGACTCCATCTGAGTGGTCACAATGTTTTCCCAGAGCTGATGCTCTTCCTCTCTTAGGAGGTTGCCATAGAGAGTAAAGGGCTTCAAAGCAAGATTCTCCCTCCTGGTCAATAGCTCCATGGAATTTTTGTCAAGCTTGCTAACCTTCTGGGTCAGTGAGTTGATCTTGGACCTTTCTTCCACAGTTAGTGCCTTTCCTTTCTTCAAGGATGCTTAGATAAGTCTATCTAGCTCTTCTTTCTCGGAGCCATGCTCCTGGATGGTATTGCCTACGACAGTGTCCACCTTCTTCAGCTGGTCAAAATGACATAGCTGCTTGTCAATCAGAGATACACTCTTCATGACATGAGCAAGGAACTGCCCATGGGTCCAGTCTGAGAAGACATGACCTTCAACTCTGTCCCGTCTGATAGGACTACTTTGATTGTGGTTGGTGTAGTTGAGGCATCCACCAGATCTTGGACAGCATCATGTTCAGGTATGTAACAGGTATACACAGAGTCTCTATAGTTTCCCTTTTCAATATGCTGGTTCTTGAGGCTACTTGGTACTGCCTTGTCAGAAGACATTCTGACTGGTTGTAGGCCAGTTGTGTCTCTTGTATTAATCGCTTGAAGGATCTTTTTGTTGAGAAGCACTTGTAGGCAAAGTGTGTTAAGGGAAGATGTGTCAAAAGGAAATTTTTACAGGCTTGTATGGCTGACAGGCAGCATGCTGTCAGTCAGGCATTGGCTTTGATATCAAAGTGAACTAAGCCATAAATGGTCAAAATATTATGTAGAAAAAGCCTTGGGTAACAATGACCTGATTGGGCTTTTTAATTGGAAATTACAAGTATAAAAACCTACTTTTCAACTGATTGAAGTGATCAGTTCATCTGCAAGCTGAAAGCTAGCAGAAATGAGAAATTACTAGTAAAACAATGGAAGATCATGGATCCATGTTCACTCCAAACTGCAACCAGAGTATTCCTTTTGATATGCTACAGAAGTTGTACCAGATCTTAGTCAAGATCTGGATATGCCTCCTACACCTCATCATGATGATGTGTTCAGGTGTTCTAGTAAGGATACCAATGGGACTAATTTTTCTATATTTGAATTTAATCTTTTGGTCATAAAACTTTATACACCATACATACTTAGAGTATTGTAGAGTCTTGGTCTATGTCAGAACTCTATTCAGTGTCAATTCACCGGAGGAGAACCCAAAGTGACAACCATTTGAACCATCATGATTCACAGAGTACCCAGCCAAGTCACGTCCATACAAAGTATTATTCCCACACCGTTGTCGGGACATTCAAGGACTAAAATATTCTCACAACCAAAGGGATGAAATTCACATGTTTGACTGTTGTTGCATTCCAAAAGCCAATTATATTAATAAACAAGTTCTGCCAACAAAGAGAAGCAACCTCCATGGTTGCATTGAGTAAAATAATGGCCGGACCATCAAAGCAATTTTTTACATATCACACTACCTTGTGTAGTGTGGTGTGTTATCTGCTGACAGCAGTGGTAGAAATCTTGGTGTGTTATTGTAGTGGAAAACATAAATGCCACAAGAAAGGGCCAAGTGGTTTTTAGAATATATATATGGTGGTTCTAGCAATCTGCATTTTAGGGTAGTCAATAGAAAAAATTCCAATTACTGTAAAAATCGGTTTAAAGGCCACACCAAATGTGCTGAGTTTCCATAAATTGTGGCCTTCACAATGTGTTTTTAGATTTTTAAAGCTAGTGAATGATCAAGATAATAAAAAATAATGAAAATGTAGTACCGTACTTCTATCCTTTTATTAAGCCCATTGCTGATCGCACCAATTTTGCTCATTGATTCTAGAGTGATGTCAGGACCCCAATGCGCAAATTGAATTGAACCATGAAATGTGATGTGTCATGACTTTAGCAACAAATCACTATAACTTTGAAACCAGTTGGAGTAACAGGGAGTGCTCACAATGGACAATTCATCCCCTAAGGTTTTCAGAGGAGAAAATGGATTTAAGGGCCCCAAGACAAAAATATCCTGAAAATAGATGAAATTTAGTAAAGTGTGGTCTTTACTATAGTAAGGCCTTTAAACCGATTTTTATGGTAGCTATCTCTTGGATTTTCATGGTAGACAGGTCAGAGATCCTTGAAAAGCTCTGAAGCTGTAAATTTACTTCAGCCATATTTTCCTATTGTAGTTTTGTTCACTCTTGAACCTGTAAATGTCAAACTTTTAGGAATCAGTAAATCTTGATAGGACTAGACAGGTTGGAGCTTCTTGAAAAGCTCTGAGCCCGTCAATTTATTTAAGCCATATTATTTTCTATCTCCTCAGATAAAATAGTTGCTGATATACTCACATCAATATCATAAAACAATTTTATGATGGAATTACCTGTAGTGGTAAATTCCATCTGCTATATTAAACTTAGATATCGCTATTATGATAAAGATCTAGATTTCCCTATGATAAAAAATATCAATAGATATGTACATTTCTTTTCCGCACTTTCTCCTCTACAAATACAAACTAGAACAAGGTCTAGCAATACTACTAGTAATGGTATGAATTTTTTTACGATGTGTCTATGATACGAACAGCTGTAGACAGCTAGCAACAAAATTATTGCACTCAGTCCTTGTATAATTTTTTAATTAAATAGATTTTAGTCTATTTTTATGTTTACTTTGATTGCCATGACAAAATATAAAGTAACCTAACAATTAACAAGGCAAACACTGAGACAGTACACCACTCTTTTTGAGAACAAAAACTGGATTGGGAAATAAAGACCCATGCTGAAATCCCTAAAAACTTAGATCTGAGATCCCACCCCCAAGCGTAGTTCCCACACACAAGTGCAGATCCCGCCCTCAAGTAAAGATCCCACAGCCAAGCACAGAAAGAATTGTGAAATGTTTTGTTGTGTCGTTTGCTACCTTTCAGACCACTGAGAAGTGAGAAAGGACGAAATGCAGATTGAAAGCATATGTTTTTGGAAAGTATAAAAATGATCAATACAAAAAGGGCAGTCAAAAACTTACCAGCCCATGACAAGAGTCGGTGGCACTGTGGTAGGCAATGCTACCATAGCCAGTGCCATCTTAGGCAGCACCGTGGTAGGATGCACCATGATGGGTGGCGCTATCGTAGGTGGTGCCATCAAAGGTGGCACCATCAGAGGAAGCATCAGGCTGTGCTGCCTTGACGATGACAGCAGCAACGGCGGTGGCAAGGGGCGACAGCAGCACCAATGGTGGCAGCAAAGGGCGGCAGCGATAGGCAGTGGCAACAGCGGCAGTGACGGCGGCTGCCTTGATGGCATCGAAAGCGGCGATGGGAGCAGCGATCACAGCAGAGACGGTGGCAGAATGATGGCAGCAACGGGGGCAGCGACTGCAGCAATGACCACGGCAGTGACCACGGCAGTGAACACGGCAGTGAACACGGCAGTGATGGCCGCAGCGACAGCGATGGTTGCAGCGATGACAGCAGCGATGGCCCCAGCGATCGCCGCAGCGATCGCCGCAGCGATGGCCACAGCGATGGCCGCAGCAATGGCTGCAGCGATGCCTGCAGCGATGGCCGCAGCGATGACTGCAGCGATGGCCCCAGCGATGGCCGCAGCGACGGCCGCAGTGACGGCCGCAGCGATGGCCGCAGCGATGGCCGCAGCGACTTCAGCAGCGATGGCCGCAGCAATCGCCCCAGCGATCACCGCAGCGACGGCCGCAGCGATGGCCGCAGTGATGGCCGCAGCGACGGCCGCAGTGACGGCCGCAGCGATGGCCGCAGCGACGGCCGAGCGATGGCCGCAGGGACGGCCGCAGCGATGGCCGCAGCGATGGCCAAAGCAATGGCCAATGCAATGGCTGGAGTGACAGCAGCAGGGGATTATTGAAGGTGTCGATAAATTATAATTTTAGGCGACATGATGGGGGGAGATGATGGCACTGTGCATTTTTACGTAGGTAGGGAGGGTACCATATTTTACGTGCAGGGAGATCAAGGAATATTATAAAACCTTTTTATGATATACCTTGATCTTTCTCACCACTACTGCATAAGCGTGCTTTTGTAACAGCGTGCATTATTAACTGATTTGGCAAAATCATAAAAAAATTATGATGACCACGTGGAAATTCCGGGATTTTATGTGATATGTTGAAAGCTGTTGTAGGAGACTTCTAAATATACTCCCTCCAAGATTTCAGATGAATTGATATAAGATGTCTCTCGAACGATTATAAACTGCAAAAATGTAAATTTTCGAAAATAGGTAGTAAGGGATGATTTACTATCAGTTACCACTAAATGTCATTATATGTCAATAATGTAACCTCTATAAGTTCATCACACAAGTTATAAAAAAATGCATCTGCACATTATCTATAATCTCTAACGTGAAAAATTTGGCTGAAGCAGGTGAAGGAGAAGACGAAGCAGGAGCATCAATTTTAATATATAGCTAAGCGTTTCACAAAAGCTTGATTACATAAATATTAAAATAGGTAACCTGAACCATGAAAGAATGCTAACAAAATTTGCACTGTTTGAATCCTTCCTTGCAAACGCTAGCCAAGGTGGATCAGCCGATACACTTTTGGATATTGACGGGGTACCTGTCCAGAGTTTATCTCGCCCCAGAGTGGGAAAAGACGTGTCTATATCTCCCATTGCTGGTCGAGTTGAAACTTCCTTTTTTGCCAAAGTTGGAAACCGTGTTGTGATTGCCCCGCGTGAAGGAGATGAGCTAGGTTTTTTCATGATGTCATTCTCATTCACACAATCGACTTCATCAGCGAAGGTGCAAATTTCACTTTCAATGTCAAACAATAGACCATCACCACAAACATAGAGAGTAGCTGGCACCCCGTTGTAGCACATGTAGTACTGAGTGCAATCAAAGCTTGCTGGATTTTTGGGTCGAATCGTTGCATAAAAGGTTAGCTGTAGCAAGAAAACATTTATTTTCCTGAGCCACCGATGGCAAGAAAATATGCAAAGAACTGACCTTCCCAACCAGTAAATCCATACAAGCATGCATCAAGTTCTGCTGGCGGATTTGCTGAATCTAGCGAGAGATCATGTTCTGGTTTCGAAGCCTGGTGGAGCTGTTGACTTCCATTATTCAACGGAGGCCCATAGCAAAATTTATTAACGGAGCCTTCGGAAATGCATTCGTTCCGAACTTTATCAAACTTTAGCCCTCCATTGCAAACTCGAATCGCCCCAGGTGAACCTTCGTCACAGGTATAATACTCTTTGCAGTCTGATGAAGAGTGCCATCCAACGAATTCCTTTGGGCATAAATTCAAAGGAGGTCCTGTTGGTGATTGTGTTGCTTTCTGGACAGGTGGCCCATAGCAATATTCATTGATCGCACTATCTTCATAACATTCGCCCCGCAACTTGTCAAACTTTAGTCCGCCTGAACAAAAGCTAGACTGTCCTGCAACTCCATTGTTACATTGGTAGTATTCCGAGCATTCTTTGTTGGATTGCCAGCCAACATAATTTAGCGGGCAAAGTTCTATGTTTTGTTTGCAATCATACTGAAGGCATGACTTATCTTCCGGACAAGGGGGTAATTCGTTGTTGCACTTAGTTAATACACCGCACGATTGTTCGAGTTCATCTACGTTTTGCGCACAGTAGTAAGTCTTTTTGTCAGAGATCACATACTCGTCTGTTACCGATGACTCACAAGCAAATGGAAAGCAAAACATTCCTGACGGACATGGTCCCTCGTTGCAACTTTGGGAAGAGGCACATGACGTTTTCAATTCATCCATGCTAAACGCGCACAACAGTTGCGGTACGCTAGAAAAAGGAGATGACGTTTCCCTTGTCGGGATGAGGCTTGGGGTTGGGTTTTTTGTCTTTGGGATGTGACTGGGCAGAGAGCCGATCTCTGTTTGTGATGGGACTGAGGATTGATCGCTTGCAGAAATGTTGACAACGCTTCCCATACTCGGCCCTGGCGAATAAGAAGGGGTTTGAGATACTCCAAAACCAGTAGTCAAGCGACAATCAATATTTTCAAAGCATGTTTCATTTTGCGGACAAGGGTGAGTGTTGTTGCATTCGACAGCGAACCAACAAGTTTTCTGAAGTACATCATAATCCACTGCGCATAGGCCGTGGAATTCGGTGAAATTTGTTGTTGGTTCTAATGTAGGTGGTTGCGTGGGTTTTTGAGTTGGAGGTGGACGAGGGTTCTCGCTCGTGCACGAAGTATAACCAAAACAAGTTTCTCCGCTTGGACATTCACCAGGAAGGCCACTGCGACATCTCAGATGACAGGAGGTGGATGCATCCTCCATATCAGTACCACAAAAAAAAGTGTCCGTTATATCGGTATGAGATTCATTTAATGATGGCACTGACGATGGAGCTGACGAGCTAATTGTACTGATAGTGCCATTGACAAATTGCTCTGTTGACGAGAACGATGAGGAGTTGGTTGTAGAAGTTGTAGATCCTGATGAAGACGGAGCTGGTGTCACTCCGTTTTCGATTGATGACGAATTCGACGCAGGAGTGGACGAAGTAACAATACTAGCAGAATCAAGTTTGTTATCATCTTCCGCACCACATAAATTACTAACCACAAAGCACTGAAGACCGACTGGGCACATACCATTGTCGCATCTTGTCCCTGTGCCACAATTTCGGATTGCATCGAATTGACTGGTCCCGCACCAAAGGTTTTGGATCCCATCTTCTTGATCGACGTGCAACCAGTCTTCGTCTTCATCTTCTATAGCCTGCGTCGAATTTTCGTTCTCATTTGAGGGATTGGCTTTTTCAATGCTTGGTTGATACAAATATGAGGGTTGTTGCGTCGGTGTTGCGAAATAATTTGCAGGACTGATGGTTATGAGATTGGGCAAGCTATTAGTCATGGGAGGCGACGAAATGGATAGATCTGACAGATATTTGCAGTAGGTTTCGACAAAACACATTTCTCCAGACTCGCATTCACTGTCATCTGTACAGAATGAACGAAAATTAGGCCAAAAGAGGCAATAAGAAATTATCGTACAGAGCAGGCGCCTACCTTCATTTGGACACCACCGACCGCATTTATTCGTGGCATCAACCCAACTAAAAAGTAAAGAAACGAAAATGTTGCCAACTTAGCAAACATTGCTTTTCCCTTGGGTGCTGCACGGGAAAAAAATCGAAGACCCTCGGACTAACCTGCTACCACAAAAATTGTACCTCCGCTTGTCATCTTCTGAGAGGGTAATATTATTCACATCGACGAAGTCATCACCGAGGTTCTTCCTTGTTAAATGGTTGAATTCATGATGTTCACCTGCGGTAAGAATAGCGTTAAGAATACCGACGGTGGACAGGAGGAATGGGAACAACGCTTTCCTCGGAGTACAACCTCTATGTTTTACATTTCGAAACGACCACCGTACATCGCACTGCACACGATAGCATATTTTTCGTCGTGTGGGGACAGTCCTTAGATTTGGCATTATTTTAATTGGGCCGCCGGCCTGATTTGTCTGAAGAATTTCATATGCTTTCTGCTGTGAGGACGGTGCCTCAGACCTCGCCAGGCTTCTCTTATTCGTGAGCTTGTAGTGT
>JALLPD010000129.1:0-21142 GCA_036940065.1 Cyclotella cf. meneghiniana
GCTCCCATCCCCATGCTCCCATCCCCATGAGAATATTAAGTCTAAAAACAGACTAGAAAGCAGATAATCACTCCCCTCCTCACATTTCAATGCCAATGTGAAAAATTCAATTATTTGATGAGAAAAAATGTTTCTTTTTGAAAAAAGATTGTCAGAAAAATTTCTCCCAACCCCACACTCCCTTCCCCATGCTCCCATTCCCATGCTTCTGTTCCCTTGCCCCTGAAACATTTAAAAAAAATTTCAACCTTGTCTGAAAACAGAGTACAAGAAAAATTATCTCCTGACCCCACTCGCCCACCCACATGCTCCTATGAAGCAAACACCATGCTCCCATCCACAATCTCCCACCCCCATGAGAATTTTATATCTGAAAACAGACCACTAAACAAATAATCACTCCCCTTCTCACATTTCCATGTCAATGTGAAAAATTAAATCATTTGATGAGAAAAAATGTTTTGTTGAAAACAGATTGTCAGAAAAAAATTGCTCCCCCCATGCTCCCATCCCCATCTCCAGCCCCCACACTCACATTCCCATGAGAATATTAAGTATGATAACAGACTACAAAACAAAAAATCACTCCCCTTGTCATGCTTCCATTCCAATGTGAAAAATTAGAACATATGATGAGGAAAAATATTTTTTAAAATAGTTTGTCAGAAAAAATTGCTTGGGGGATCCCATCCCCATGCTGGCATCCCCATGCTCCCACCCATGCTCCCATTCCCATGCTTGCATCCCCATGCTCCAGTCCCCATGCTTCCATCCCCACTCTCCTGTCCTTAAGCTCCATCTCCATGCTCCCATCCCCATGCTCCTCCCATGCTCCTGCCCCCACATTCTTGCCCGCAAGATAAAAGAAATATCAAATCTTCACACACCTTCACAATTCTACCTTACTGGTACCTTGACATTGCCATCATAATATTGCTCCTGATGGATTGTTAGCAACTGGCTTATATAGTGTTTAACACCAATAACACTACAGCCCCATGCTTCATATGAAAAAAGAAATGATTGTTTTAACATTGATGATGGTACAGCCCAATGCTGCTGTCCCATCATATAAACAAGATTGCAAATGATTGACTCCAAATATATGCAATTTCTAGTTGTTTCTAGTTGAAGGGGATTAACTTCAAGTAATATACTCCTATTTGTAAATATGTGATGTGGGACTCTTAGATACACTCCCTACAAGATTTCATATGAATTGCCATCAATATATTATAAAAACTTGTGCACATCTATCAATAAAAAAATTAAGTAATAAACTGCAAAACAGGTAGTAAGGCATGTATTACTTACAGTCACCACTAAATGTTATTATTAGTATAACAATAATTTCTATAAGATCATTACAAGTAAAAAACAAGAAATAATTCACTAAATAACCTATTTATGTCAAACATTAACAAACTGACTGAAGGAGAAGGAGGAGAAGTAAAAGAAGAAGAAGGGGAGGAAGAGAAAAAATCTCAGTTATAACACAACTAAGCTTTTAAAAGAGCTGGATAAATCAGCAACTTATAGTCATTTTAGATGATTCAAAGTATCAAAACATAGTCACCATTTGTGTTCATACCATGCACCTTTTCACGTGCAAATTTTCCACTTGTGCACCTTTTTGGGTATATTTTCTAATTATGTAACATAATTCTATTTTGATTGTATTGTGTGTAGCAACAAAAAAAATCAGTCAAAGGACACACTATAGAGAAAGCCACACTTTACAAAATTTAACAGAGTTTGGGGACATTTTTGATTTGGGACCCTAAACCTGTTTTTTCACCTACATGCAATGGTAACAGATTCTCCGTTTCATGACCAATCTGCCCATATGCTGGGCTCACCATAATTCCTATTTGTTCAAAAGTTAGGGCTGATTATTGAGTAACTCACCACACATTGCCTTACTTTTTTGCTGGGCTTACATATTTTCCAAATATTTTTTGTTTTATGTTTCCATCATCTCACCGACCACCAGAGTGGCTTGTTCAACGTGTTGTCATTGTTGCAATACAATGGGCACATGTGTGGCAAGTACTGCTACCATTGAGAAAATGCACTGCTGTTGGTGAGGACATTGTGTGGCTCCAGCATATTGTTGTGTCTGCCAGGAATGGCACCGGGCAAACCCACTGCTTGTTTTGTTCTCTGTTACGGGAGAGCACAATTAAAGTTATAAGAATGTACACTAATTTTGTTTTACATTAAATAAAAGAAGTTGATTCACTAGTAAATAGTTAAATGTAATTGTATTAACTACTTCTTAGAATTGGTGGATCATTGCATCTTCCAGAGATGGCACTTGATGAACTTTTGGTTTCCTGACAGCCACTCCCATGCATCCCAGTGACTATCTTCTAGTGGTCGCATCAGAAAATGCCGCCCAACGAATAGATTTTGTCCCCCTTCAAATCCCGGACTCTCTCCCATCAGTAGTAAATGCAGCAATCCCAGTTGTGGGAGGGGATGTCTACCATGGATAGCTCAATAAAAGGTGAGCGGGCAAGATGGTTCAAAGCCTCCAACAAACAAAATAAATCAGCGGAATAAGAGTCCACTTTATAAATAGGATAGAAATATGGTAGTATCAATGATATTTTTATTTTTAATGTTTTTAGTTTACTTGCTTTAATTTACCAAAAACACGGTGAGAAGGCCACACTTTACAGAAATGCAGGATGCCGCATAACTTTTCCACTTCCCTTTCTCAAACAGTTGGTAGCTTGTCCCAAGCAGCAATAGCTGTTTCTCGAGGACTAGGAGATTTTCCTTCTGATTGCTGTTGTGGTAGTATCAATGTACTCCTTGATTTCGTTGTCGTCTTTATCTTTGAAAGACACCTTGATTTTGTCCTGCCTCGGGACTGATGTGGTCAATCGCATGATTGCTCTTGTCTGAACCTGATTGCCTGATGACCGACTTGGCTTCTTGGCTTGCTTGCCCTGGTTGCTGTCATTGCGGGCGCCTTTGCTCTTGTCATTCTTCATCATTGCCTTGTATCTTGATTGAAGGGTGGGAGGTCATTTAGTCCAAATGAAGTTATTTTGGTCAAAATGTCCTATAGCCTAGGACTAAAACTGAAAGTCTTGTTGATTGACTTTGTCTTCATTTTATGAATGACTCTCCTTTGGAGATTCTACTTACTTCTCTAATTTCAAATTTACAAATGTTATTGGAATTCTGTAAAAAATTCTGAGAGAATTCTGCATAGGATAGGTCAGTTCTTCAGTTTATGATCCCCGATGCAGGACATGCTGTACTACCTTTGTTTACTTCATTTCTAAAAAAAGTCCACCACTTTTTGATGTAATCCCTATTGTTTGCTGGCTAGATGCCAACTATCTTCTCATTTCCACGTTATTGAAAATCTGAAGCTTCCTCCCATTACCTCTGCTGCTGCACAGATATTCACGGTGCCGACAAGGTCCATGCAAAGCGATCACCAACAAGAATCCTTCGTGTCGACATTGACTGCAGTGCTCTCTACTTAGTGTGCCGCAAATGCCACCTGAATAATAATCAGTCAAGTAAACACGCTGTATCATGTTGGTGCACATAACCCGAACCACACCTGGAAATTCCATTCCCCCTTCACAGAGGGCATTGTTCCATGAAATCATCGAACGCACAATGAATCGAATCTCCGCAGCATTGCGATTCATCCCCGCTTCACTCCAGAGAAAACCTCAATGGTCATCATCGCCATCGTCTTCCGCCACACTCCTCACCGCATCACAGATGCACCTCGTCGTAAACGCATTCACAAACGTTCTCGCCTCCCTCTCACAAACCGTCACGCCCTCTGCTCCCAAACACTCCCCGCCGTCGCTCACAATCGCCGCAATGACAATCAGTAACAAACTGGTGGGTACGAGACACAGCAAGGCAAAGTGAATAAAATTGGCGCGTTGGACTCGTTGCACTTCCAGGAGAATGTCTCGACGTCTCTGTTCCAGTTCCGTTGCGGTGGGGGCGGCGAGGACGGCGAAGTTGTTCGAGGGGAGGAGATGGGGGGCGTCGGGGACTCGGACGACGATTTCTCGTTCTTCGTCGTTGGTGACGTCGGCGGTCGCGGGGGGGACGTTCGCGGCGGAGGAATCGCGCATGTCGTCGGCGGCGTCGTTGGGAGGGGTGGTTTGGGGGATTGCGAGAGAGTGGGCGGGGTTGTCGCGCGAATCTCTGTTGCGATTGGCGGCGTGTCGCCGGAATATATGTTGGGGAAACGGCATTTTGCGGGCGTTGTTGTTGCTTGCTGCTGTGAGTGCTGTAAGGCGGCTATCGCTGTGAGGCTGTGAGGGCTGGGCGCTGCTGTGAGGTCGAGGGATGTTGACATTATAACATTGTAAAATACCGACGCCGGTTACAAAAGAAATATTGGCTACCTTACACTAAAACGGGGGGATTGAATGCACCGAAGGGATAAGTGAATGCAAGATTGGAAGTAATATCGAACACTGGTCAACCGTCCTTTTCCGAAGAGAAACGCAGAAAGGTCTATTTGAATTAGTGTCGGAATCACATTATTTTAGAGACCTGTTTCGTGATTTTCTTCTCTATTTTTCTTCTGGCCCATGATTTGCGGGGCTCCGTGATTTCATCATGATCTCATCATGAGCATCCTTTTCAAACACAACATGGCATCTGCAGTGCCGAAATCTCTCCTTCAAATCCCACGGCAGCACTGTCGCTTCCACTCAAGGTCTCTTTCCGCATCCAACCGCAGCGAGACACGACCATGTCGACAACGCCGCGTGGTAGTCACAGGTCTCGGCGCCATCACCCCCATCGGCGCCGATATGGCGAGAACTTGGAAATCCGTTCTTCTTCCGTCGTATAGCAACGGCAGCGACATCGTTCGCGATGGTCTTGCCGATCAGGCTTCGGGAATCACCAGTTTGGAAAAGGCGTTAAAGCTTCAAAATCTTCCGCCGGATCAATACGAAAAAGAATGGAGCATGGTGCAATCGTTATCGTGCCAGGTTGCTGCGTCCGTTCCCTCGGAATGGATTATCGATCGAAGCGCAGATGCGCACTGCAACGATGGACGAACATCGCGGTTTGTACAATTAGCACTCATTGCTGCTCGAGAAGCCATGATTCATTCCGGATTGGACACCTGGCTCGGAATCAACAATAACCCACAACAACAACAACAACAACAACAACCACACGCATTCATCGACACAACAACATTCCAACAAAGAAGAGAATCCTTCGGCGTATCCATAGGCAACGGCATGTCTTCCACCCGAGACATATCCACCGCATCCGCCCTCCTCTCCGATCCCTCCTCCCAATCCGTCCGCCAGCTCTCACCCCACTTCATACCGCGCATACTCCCCAACTCACCCTCGGCCCGAATCGCCATACACAACAAGCTGCTCGGTCCGAACCTCTCGCATTCCGAAGCCTGCGCCGCCGGCGCATGCGCCATCGCGCATGCATTCGAATTGATACGGTCGGGGAGAACCGCGGGGATGCTGGCCGGCGGATGCGAGAGCGCCGTGGAGGCGTTGGGGTCGATCGGGTTCGGCAGGTTGAGGGCCTTGAGTCGAGGCGGAGCGGGATCGGAGGCGGTGGATTCGCGTTCGTCTCGGCCGTTCGATGCCGATCGAGACGGGTTTGTGTTGGCCGAAGGTGCGGCGGTGTTGGTGTTGGAAGAGCGCGATCGGGCCGTTGCGCGGGGAGCGAACATATTGGCGGAAGTGGTGGGGGTGGGTTATAGCGGCGATGGATTTCATATTACTGCTCCGGAACCGACGGGAGAGGGGGCGGCGAGGGCGATGCGGAATGCGATGGAAGATGCTGCTTGGAATTTTGATGGAGGAATGTTGCCAGTCGATTGTATGCAAGTGGATTACATCAATGCTCATGCCACTTCGACACCTGTCGGCGATGTGGCAGAAATTCGGGCTATTCGCTTAGCGCTTTCTCAATGTGAAAATTCGAATGACAAGCCTTTGCTTGTAAGTAGTACCAAAGGAGCAACGGGACATCTGCTTGGCGCAGCTGGAGCAATCGAAGCGGCTATTACTGCACTGGCAGTTTCCAATCAAGTGGTTCCTCATACGCGGAACCTTGATGTCATATCAGATGATATTATGCAAGTGATTGCCGATGAGAGATGCCCTGTGAGCGATTCAACGCAGTTCTCAAGCCCGAGGAGGGTTATTCATTTAGTTCAGCATGAACCGTTGTACGCTGAAGTAAATTTGGCTATGAGCAATAGTTTTGGTTTTGGCGGGACCAATGTATCTTTGTTGTTTGCCAAGTATGATAATTGATTGCTTAATTGATTCCCTATCGATGAGCGGCAGTTCCGCTACGACTGTAGCGTGAGTGATTCTTGTTGAGTGGATGATACAAACTGACTTTTCGAGCACAGTGCTCATCACTTCATCGTATTTCGCTACAAGTTGAACTATGGTACTGGAAAGACTAAAATAAACTTCCGTTGCAATGATGGAGTCGGGCAGTAATGAAGTGTGCAGATGTTTTATTTGGCGGATCTGGCGTTATTCAACTATCAGCTCAAAGAATGGGCATGCAGTGACTTGTTAGGGACGGGGATGAATTCTTTTCGTGCTACGACGTGGCGTACTGTCACATGCATGTGCAAGTTATCTGCGACTTCTCTTACTCCAAGTAATATCTAAATTATATGTGTAGCCAGTTCTACTGCAGTGTTGGCATTTTCCTCGGAATGGATTGGCATTGCCCTAGAAGCCAAGTGAGGAAATGCTAGTATCAATTGTGCCCATCACTCCTATCTCGGCAGCTGCCCTGCAACCTCGGTATGTGCCATCAACAAATTGAGTCGATCGGAAGTAGGCAGGTCAGAATTCGTGCAACTTCATGCAACCACCTCTGGCAATAAACTTGGGTTTCTGTCGTTTTCGCATTACGCGAATATACAACAGTTTCCCAATGGTAGGATTTTTTGGTGTATCGCACGTACGCAAAGTTGCCAACTGTTCGCACATCATAATGTATTATTTTTCATTCTCTCTCCTGCCTTGTTCTTGCACGTTTTCGCCATCCGCATGCATCCTTTAGTTGTACTACATCATCTCGTCACTCCTTTCAGGTGTCCTTTAGCTCTTACGGGTCAAGGGTGCCCAACAACTATAAACACTTGCATCAGATATCATCCTTCTTCTTCCCTCTCCTCGGTCTTCACGAACTTGTTTATCTTCTTTCCCTGACGCTCCTTTCGGTGTGTTTTTTTGACAGGTAGGTAAGTTCTCCCTCTCTGTTCAGTCGCCGGGATTGAATTGAAGGTCGACATACATTGTCGTGGCACCTTGGTCAAATGAGCCATGTTACGTATGTTTGTGTGTGCTCGTATAGTTGTGCCTTATCGGAAAAGCACGGCTTCCTTGTTATGTGTCATTGACGATGCCCTTCGTGCCGACTCGTCACTCGTCGTGGAACAACCTTAGGCAATACGAAGATTTCATATTGGCAGTATGGTATCATTCTCATGAATATATCACCGAAAAATCTTTGAAAATTTCGTGACCAGATGATTCTCACAATTGAAACTTTCAGTGTCCACCGAGGAAGGAGTGATTCATCCATAAATAGAGCACAGGAATGGGCAGAAGACGCAAAGGCAACCGCCGGAAAAGGCAAAAGTTGCGAATGCAATTTCATTCGAACTCCACCAAACAGATATTGGATGACGAAGTAGATAGAGAGCGGTATTATCAGGAGCAAGAAAAATATCTAGAGGGTATTGTTGAATTGAAGAACGATTTCCTGAGCCGGACTATTCTTGTTGGTAGTGTGCTGCCTTTGGATATCGAAAAGAACAGAGACAACCTCAAACGATTCATAGAACAGCAATATGGACCCGTTCAGAAAATAGGAATCGACCGAAAGGGTGGTGGAAGATACCCGCGCGCAAGGGTAACGTTTAACTTTAAGAAGGACGCCGAAAAGATTTTTGGTGGTACTTCATTGTTGGAAGCCAGTAAAGCGCAAACGCAAGTGAAAGTTCCCTGTATTGTTGTTGGATACAGAGGGTCTATCACTGTACGGCCAGCTATGGTCTACAAAGGAATGATGAACGATGATTTAAATACATCTTCTACCATCGAAGTCAACACGATAGAGCTTTCTCTGGGTCATTGGTTCCCCCAAGGCAAAGATGCGTGCATCAATGTTCCAGGACTTGATGATATTGCGCGAGACTCAGTCAACACTTGGATACAGGAAAATGATAATACCTCCAATGTCAATCCAATTGTACGCATCGACATGAACAGGGCAGTGGTTGAGCTGGATATCACCCATTGTGTCCAAGGTGTCATGGCGAACACCCAAACAGTTATCTCATTCCGCTTCAAAGATCTCACATATCCCATAAAGCTCTGCCGCAACGCAAAAGTTCTGTTTTATCGTGACACCAGCGCATATTTTTTTCTCTTCGAGTTAAGGCATCCACCAAGGTTGATTTCCACTACAATTGACCCTGAAACAGGTTTTGAGAGTAATTCTAGACTCACTTCTATTGATCAACTTCCGGCGTTAGGCTTATGTCTTGGATATCGAATTGCGGTTCAACCAGTTGAGATTAATCGTATGCTCAACGCGAAAGCCTTTAGAAAAATGAAAAGCATGGGCCTTTTTCAATGCGATGACGACTTAGATTTACTCTATCATGCTGAAGATTTCCGCACGTTGCAAGTAGGTAACAAGAGACCTCAGCTGGAGAAAGATATTGCATCTCTTCTTTCGCATCGTTTTGGCTTGACCCTTCGTTCTGTATTGGATGCAAACTCTTGTGCATGGTTCGATGTGATAAGCGATAAGGTGAAGGGACGAAATATACTTAGTCTGGTCAAAGATAGAGAAGATGATCTCGCGGAAAGGGTTAGTTACTTCACCTCACATGTGCGGCTTTCTTGCGTCTTATACAACTAAACATCTAAGGCCTTTCTCCTTCGATAGGTGTTGAATGAGATGAGGGAAATGCATGGAAAGACAAGATATCCTGCACAAATGTTTCATGCTCTCTATGAAGCTGATGTAGAAGCAGACGAAGTACCTATGTCCGTGCCTGACTTCTGTGTTAGGTTGCCTCGAGTCTTAATAACACCACTTCGGATAATTGTGACTGGTTTTCAGGTGGAGATGAGCAACCGTCTAGTGCGAAAGTTCATCGAAAAGTTTGGATTTTCGCAGGAGGCATTCATCAGATTAAGTGTTGGAGATGAGAACAGCGATAAGCTCTTTTCTGATGATCTCAGCAATCAAGTGGAAACAAGGATCAAGAACCTGGTTTTGAATGGTATCACCTTTGGGAAGAAGAAGTACAGGTTCCTTGCATACTCTTCAAGCCAATTGAAAGAACAATCTCTGTGGATGGTCTGCCCAGAACATGGTTGGGATGTACCAAAGATGAGATCAAGTATGGGTGACTTCAGCATGTGCAAGACTGCATCGAAGTATGCGGCTCGAATGGGACAGTGTTTTTCCACCACGATTGACACGTCATTTTCTGGTACCAACGGCAATAAGTATGGAGACTTGATAACATGGACAAAGGAGAAGTTTGGATTCTCGAGCAATAGCAAGTCTGATGATTTCAAAACAATAAGAGTTAATGACAAGCTGCCCGACATTATTAGTGCTGCTGGCATGGAACATTCAGATGGGGTTGGAATCATTAGGAAGGAATTATTGGAGAGTCTCCTCAACGAGGTCCCATTTGGGCCAAAAAATAAAAAGGATGTGTCCGCAATACAAGTCAGATATGGTGGCGCGAAGGGAGGTGAGACACAGTATGATTGATGCATCAATCTATCCAACTGATCATTTATCTTATTTGCTTTACTGCCTCTGTTGCGTCTCTAGTGCTTGTGGCGTGGGATTTTGCAAAGTTAAAAAACAGTTATTGTAATGGGTACGATGTGTGTTTACGTCCAAGCATGGTGAAATTCAAAGCCCCTTATGACACTCTCGAAGTTGTCACTATTGCAAGAAGAGTCCCGTACTATTTGAACAGGAATGTCATCATGCTTGGCCAGCACCATGGAATATCAATTCGGACATTTCAAGACCTGCAGGGGTGCCATATTGATAGTCTTAACAAAATGCTCAGCAATGCATCGTTCGCCTCGACGTTTCTTCCTTGTCTTAGTGGGCCTGATACCGGCTTTATGGAAACTCTGCAAAATATGCTTAATGCCAACATTCAACCTCAGTTGGATCCATTCTTGTACTCTTGTCTTCAATGCATTAGATCTCATCATCTAATGAACCTGCGCAAGAAAGCGAGGATCCATGTTGCGGATGGTGCAGTTCTTATGGGAGGCATTGACGAGCTGGGTTTGATACCCGAAAACTGTATCTTTCTTCAAGTCCCAAAGCCGTCTTATAAAATATCGGTTGCAGGTCGCGGGAGGGATGAGTACACGGTGGTCAAGGGCGCAGTGATGGTTACAAAGCATCCTGTGATGCATCCAGGTGAGTCTCATCGCCCTCGCTTGTCCATTTTTGGTCCTGATCAAACATCTATATTACTTTATTGAATGTATTATTTACAATTTTCGTCAATATTTGATACAGGTGATATGCGCATGTTAACAGCTGTTGATATACCAGCATTACGAGAACACAAAAATGTTGTTCTCTTCAGTCAACATGGAGAAAGACCAGAAGCTGATAAAATGTCTGGTTCTGATCTCGACGGAGATCAATATGCAATCACCTGGGATAGGCGTCTATTTCTTGCCAATCCATCAGAGCCCATGGACTACTCTCCTGCCAAAAATTTAGATGAAAGTAGAACAATCTGTGATGACTCTCTGTTACAGCATTTCATTGATCATGCACGCAATGATAACTTGGGGCGCATATCAATGCTTTGGATTGATCATGCATCTATTAACAGGGATGCAGGCTGTCACGAATGTCTGGTACTTGCAAAACTTGCCAGCATAGCAGTGGACTTCCCTAAGAGTGGCATCCCAGCAGTCATTCCGAAGGAATTAATGTTGAATCAAAGCGTCCCGAGGGCCCACTGGCGTGAACGAAAGGGCCTGCCATCATTTCATTGTGAAAGTGCCGTCGGACAGCTTTATGATCAAGTTATCAACGAAACAAAATCAAAGTACAATCCACAACAGGAATGTATCGCAGTGGCAGGCCGTTACCGTGATAGTAACGGGCAAATACTTCACATCGGCGATAGGAAATACATTTGTAAGTCAAAGAAAGAGATTTTCGATCCGTTGTTTGCTCGACGCCTTGGGTGGGAAAAAGATGATATCGACATCCTACTTCTAGACTTTGCAGAATACCAACGAAATCTCTACGATAGCCAATTGTTGGAGCTTATGAATCAATATAAGATCAAAAGTGAAGGTGAAGTTACAACCGGGTGCATCCTGAAGTATCACAAGCTTCACAAGCGTCGTCGCCATGATGTATCGGAAGAAGTTCGAAGGCAGTTTAGAAGTATTTGCAGCTCATTCAGATTAGAGTTTTTCACTGCAGTGTATTATCTGGTCAATGGTAACACGCGATTCTTTTCCTTTGACGACAATTTTGTGGATGATGTTATCTTGGATGAAGATCTCGAATGGATCGAAGCTGCTGCTACTGGGGCTCCAAATAGTACAAGTGAAGAAATGAACCACAAAGCAAGGTGTTGGTCGTGGCGACTTGCAGCTGCCTATTATGTTGCCACTTACAGCAATTATACACATGATGTTAGCAGTAATTCGGTCTTGTTTAGCTTCCCCTGGGTAGTTGCTGCTGATGTCATGTCTCTTTTCGTGGTCATGACAAAGAGATAATCTGTGAGCCCATGCGTCGACAATTACAGTATTCTTTGTGTTTGTTTAATAGGCATAGTAGTGGTCAGCAAAAGGCAAAAAACATTCCAGGATTCATCGATCAGTAGAAACAAAGACCTGTTTGTATCATTTTCACTTTTCGAGAGTAGCATGTGATCTCACCTGTTCAGGGGAAGTGGAGCACCTGTTAACTTGGAATAGTGTATATGTATCTCTTGAAGTCTTACTCATTAGTGAACACCACACGCTTTTGATTGGAAAAAATATTTGTCAAATGACAGTCATTACTGGTGACAAAAGAATGTTACAAACCTCTTGCTAGTAAGGTAGAGCAGTCATCAGTCAGTTGGTTTGATTGCATCAATGCACCTTATTATAATGATTGTTCATAACAAAGCTATGCCGAGAACAATAAATATTAGAGAAGTTGTGGTCACATCCATGGAGTTTTCAAGACTAATTGAAACATGAAATCATGGGGACTACTGATCACCCTTTGTAGGTGCTTCCCCTTGGATGGAGTTGATGTCTTCATGTAGTATCAAAAGAGATGTCAAATNCCCAAACTACCACCAATCTTCTGAGTGATCCCAGAGTGTTGCACATCCATGTTTTTATCTGTAAATCTGTTTCATTCGTTTTCATTCAGATAGACCCAATTTGAACTAATAAAAACCAATCACCCAACTAAGTAACTCATTGAGCTAGCAACTTGTACTTAAGTAAATTTAACTACAAAACGGCTTAGGACACAGAGTGGATTTCCGATTGCCAATGAAGTTCATCAGCATGTTGTTTAGACAATGTTCGTCGATTGATACTAGCACATTCAAGCAATTTATCCCATACTTTGCCTCAGATCGCTTCGTTGCTTGGATTTTGACACTGACTATAAATGATGAAATATATAGATTTTTGTTACGGACAAAACAAAAAACATCAAGTTCAAAGAATGGTCAGTTGCAAACTGAATTCGAAACATATTGATCCCTAAATTTGCCGTATTTGTTGACAAGCCTCCTTCGCCGTTGAGGTTGGACCCGATCTGAGCCATGCAAAACTATATATGGTCACAACTGCAATGTTTATTTCAAATTGGGGTAAGAAGTAGTATCAAAGATCTCATCTCGGATGTCCTGATCATTCTGGCCCGACCGTTTCTGAGACAATGGCTCATCGAGCTCCTCGTCAAACAGGTAGCCGAGCTCCTTTTTGAACATGTGTTCTATGGCGTTATTCTTGTTTCGTTCGTAAACATGCTTGATCTGTTCTTTATCGAACCACTCCATGATAGACTCAATCCCTTGGTGTCTATGCTCGAGCTTAATATCCACTCTTCTTTTCCAAAGCGATTTCTTAATCATACCTTTACGTAATACTCCTATGTAATGTTTTTTACCATCAAGCTCAAAACTCCCATCATCTGCTACAGAAATGTTCAAAGGCTTGTTGTCTCTATCGCAAGCTTTCGTTAATAGGAGTTCTGTAAACTGATATGCCTCATTGTAAGACAAGATTCGATTGTTTATGAAATTTTCCAACTTCAAATTCTTCAGTTCTCTATATTGCTTCTCCTGTTCCAAATGAATTGCATCTTGTTGTGAGTGAAACTTGTTTAGATCTTTTTCAATTTGTTGGAGTTTATCTTCCAATTGTTGAATCTCCTCTTTTCGCCTGTATGGATTGATGGACAGCTGCGCTTGGCAGCCACTTGAGACTGTGACATCTTTCTTGCCTCTCACCTCTTCTTTAAGTTTACGGACTTCTTCTTGCATGTGTAGAGCAATGCTGTTATTTCGATCTATTTGTTTTCTTAGCCTTTTGATTTCATCGACAGATATAGAAACTTTCTCCACCTGTTCAACGGATTCGGAATTCTTACTCTGACATAGACTATTCGCCACAAATGGGACAGTGCCGTTGCCTTGGGCAACAAATGGGTTATTGCTATTGTCCTGCACAGCTATATTGATGGGGGATTTATTGACAAGCTTAGAAGGCAAACCACAGACAATGTCTGCAAAATATGATGCTTTGACAGACTCATCAGATGAGCAAAGCTCTTGATATGTGCTTTGATCGCTTTGGTGCAATCTCAACACTTCGTTCGTGATTGATGAAAGATCTATCATCGCTCTGGCTTCCACACAACTCAGTTTCTTGATAGATAGTAGGTGGACTTCTCGCAAGCGTTCCTTGATTGGCTCAATCATCGCATGCACTCTGTTAATGTATATCTCCATTTTACTTAAGTCTCTTTCGGCAAGAGTGGAGAAATCAAGCCTCAAGCTGATTTGTTCTCCAAGTTTCCTGTATGTGAGTAAGTAATGGTCTCGAGATTTACCACGGAAAAAGTTGTCAAATGCTCTGAATGTGTTTGTTTTCAATGTTCTCTTTTGATACATGATTATGGCTGAGAAGATGGACATGACTCCCAGAAAAGGTAGATGACTCTTCTCCGCAACAAAACTGGCCACACCTATCAAAGTTTCCAAAAAATCCGATTGCACAGCTACTGCCCCTGTGCTAACAGCCTGCGCTGCAACAATCATCCTCTCAAAGGCATGAGTGAAAAAGAAGAAGTAAGTAGAAATCTCAGGAGGCTTATCATCCAATGATGCTGGAAGCTCCCGCACCGATTCAAGCGACCGTTCGAAGTCCATAATATTTGTTGTAAGAGTTTGGATGGCATTTTTTTCTTTTTCCGATATCAAAGGAATGAAGTCGACATTTTTCAGCAACACCTGGCCCTTCCTGAGGAATAGAATGTCATCATCTGTTAAACAGAGACCAGCGTTCATTTGAGATTCTCTGATATCCGCTCCCTCAACAAATAGACTTTCATGTGCATGCAGATCTGGTCTGCTCAAGTCAACTTGAACATTATCCGTATGACTTTTACTTGCTTGACTATTTTGGTTGTAAACATGTTTGCGTCCTGAAAAAGCATTCCCGTCAGCATAAGAGCTTAGAAAAGCGACAACAGCTTCCTTGCCACGGCACTTTGCCACGTCCAAAGGTGTCTTTCCCTCTGAATCACTCGTGTCTATAGTGGCACCTTTAGCAAGCAGCACTTTCACTACTTCAACTTGCCCTTCTTGACATGCGCAATGCAACGGAGTCTGCTCATTAATATCTCTTTTTCCAACATTGGCACCTTTGGAAAGCAACGCGCGAACCACATCGACTTCTCCAAATCGACAAGCCCAATGCAGTGGAGTTAGTCCGTCACGATTCGTTCCGTGAACATCGGCACCTTTGGCAAGCAGCGCTCTGACCACTTCAATGTGCCCCGAACGGCAAGCTATATGCAGTGGAGTCGATCCAGTTGAATGTTTTGCGTCAACGCTGGCATCATTGGCAAGCAGCGCCTTAGCCACTTCAACATGCCCCTTTTCACAAGCAAAATGCAGGGGAGTCCATCCAAATGAATTCATTACACCAACATCAGCACCTTTTGAAAGCAGCGACTTAACCACTTCAACATGCCCCGAACTGCAAGCTTCTTGTAATGGAGTGTCTTCATTTTTATCCCTTGCATCAATACCAGCCCCTTTGGCGAGCAGTGCCTCAACAACTGCAACATGCCCTGAACGGCAAGCTTCATGCAATGGAGTGTATTCATTTTTGTCCCTTGCATCAACATCAGCACCTTTTGCAAGCAGCTCCGTAACCACTTCAATGTGCCCTATATCGCATGCATGATGCAATGGAGTCAGTCCATCATAATTCCTTGCACCAACATTGGCACCATTGGCAAGCAGCACTTTGACGGCTTCAACATGCCCGCAAGCAGAATGCAGTGGAGTGGATTCATTTTTATCCCTTGCGTCAACATCTGCGCCTTTTGCGAGCAGGGCCATAATCACTTCAACTTGCCCGACTTGACATGAGCAATGCAGCGGAGTCCGCCCATCATAATCCATTGCTCCAACATCAGCATCATTGGCTAGTAAAATGAAAACTTTTTTCATGTCGCGATCAGCCACTGCTTGAAAAAGTGCTGTTTCCCCTATGGATGCCTCATCATGATCAGTGTTTGGGCTAAGTTTTTCTTTATTTGGCACTTGTATCACTTCTATCGCTATTACGCGACCCCGGTTAACTATATCCAGGTGACTCGCTAGCAACGTGACAATAGATTCCCTGTTATTCAACTGTGCCAGATTCAGAGGCGTTCGTCCAATATGGGTTGTTCTGCTAACATCAGCACCTCTGGCAAGCAACGTCTTGACCACTTCAACTTGCCCTCTTTCACAAGCAAGATGCAGGGAAGTCCATCCACAAACAGTTGTTGCTTCGATATCGGCACCATTGGCAAGCAGCGTCTTGACCACTTCAACGTGCCCTTCTTTACAAGCAAGATGGAGTGGAGTCCGCATCGATGGAGCCAGTCCAACTAAATCCGTTGCACCAACATCGGCACCATTGGCAAGCAACAGGTCCACCACTTCAACATGTCCCAAACGGGAAGCAAGATGCAGTGGAGTCCGCCCATTTTCATTGATTGTATGTATATTCGCTCCTTTGGCGAGCAGTTCGATGACCTTGTCTGTGTCTCCATTTTGAGCTGCGTTACGGAGATCGATATCTTTTGTAAGCCAGGACGTTAATAATGGAATGATTGGCATAATGGTGGTGGTAGCGTGTGGTAGATTCACTTAGACACATTCACACTTTCATGTTTTCAAATGTTGTAGGAAATGCGCCAAGCAGGGCCATTGCTCTGCTTTGGTTAAAATTGTACCAGCCCCTATGGTATTGTATTGTACACTGGGTGGCAGTGCCATACAGAAAGACCAAGACTTGAGACCAAGAAATACAACTAAGACCAAGCCATCTAACATGAACATGCACGAATCAATCACATAAAAAACGGAATATCACAGGCCAAACTGTGACCAAACCAGCCCACTTCATGATGTTGATGGCTGCTGATCATAAGCATCCCAAAACCATCCGGACACACCATCCAACTCTCTGTGACAGTTATGTTGGATGTGGTCCTTGTACATTATGGCACTCCTTGTTGTTGAATTCAAAAATTTTGGTGCCAGGATCTTAAGCAGAATTCTCAGCATTCTTTACAGAATTCCAATGACTATATTTAAACTTGAAATTAGAATGATCAGTAGAAATCTCCGCAGGAGAACTAATTACAATTCAGAAGGTCAACCAATAAAAGGCTTTAGATAAGTCCTAGACAATATGACATTTTAAACAAAATAACATCAGTTGGACTAAGCAACATTTACATCCCCAGTCAAGATTAATGGCAATGAGGAAGAACAACAAGGGCAAGAACAACCACAACAGCAGGAACCAAGGGAAACAAACTAAGAAACCAAGTCAATCTTCGAGCAATCAAGCGCAAACCAGAGTGATTTTGAAAATGACCATGTCGATCCAAAGAGAAGAAAATATCAAGGAATCTTTCAAGGACAAAAATCGCAGCAAGATCAAGGAATACATCAACACTTACCAAGACGGTGACCGCAAGGAGAATCTTTTGATCCTCGAGAAGCAATTGCTACTACTTGGGACGTAGCATGATTTCTTTGAGGAGGGGAATGGAAGAAGTTGTGGCGCATCAGCTCACGAGTGATGACAGAGAGCTGCATTAAAACATGGTGCAAGGAAGTTGAGGAAGGCATCAGGGGCCACAATGCAGACAATTCAGCGACTCAAAGGAAAAATTTGAAGAGATGATCTAAAAATTCAATGAGATCTACCTCAGAGAGGATGCAATCAATGAACAAAAGATGGCAATAGAGGAGTGCAAGATCAAGTATGCAGGCCGGGACATCAAACAAGCTGTCAAACTCCTCAATAACATCAATGACATGCTCTTCCTCCTTGCAAAGGGTGCAAGCAAATTTCCCAGACAGAGACATGGTGAAGAAAATCATCCCAAGAACCTCAGCAGACAATCAAGGGCTGAATTTACAGGGAATGTAGCTAATTGGTTATGTGGAAAATCCAAAGTCATGGCATTCTGCCACAGACTTGAAAAAGTCATTGAGGTCAAAGCAGAAGTCAAACAAGAATAAAGACAGAAGCAACACAATCACAGCAATTGCACCAATGGCAATTGCAACAACAAAAGTACAACAATAGTAGCTCAAGCCAAGGAAAGAAGGCAGACCCAACCATGGAAACCACAAATGGAGTGAGTCTCCAAACAACAAAGCAAACAGGACAAACACACATCCAGAAGGAGCAAAGTTGTGAGCACAAAGTCTCAAGCTGAAGCAACAAGATGCTCACAGGCAGTACCAATCCAAGAGGACAAAGTCAGTGATGATGGTACATCAGGAGGGTGTGTTTATGGATATAGCCACTAACTGCACATCTAAAGGGTTACACCCTATCACCATCATGACTTTCCCAGACAAGAATGACTCAAGAACTGCAAGCAATGCTCTATTAGACCAATGTTGCAGCGACGGTTGGGAACACATACAAACATGTTGTGACTTTCCAGAGATGAGTGTCCATATTGAGCTTTCATCGCAACAGGAAGAATCTTCTGCACAAATTGCATGGTCAGTATTGATGACATCATGCTTCCATGCCTGTTTCCCAGACATACTTTCACAAGTAGGCTCATAGTTATCCCAGAGGAGTGCAGTCACAAAATGAGTTACGGAGTAATTGTGGGACCGGAGACAATGAGACACCTAGATCTGGATACAAGCATCTGTGACAGCAAGAAAGGCATGGGACTAAAACAAATTGCAGTGATTCCCAGAGACTGTTGGACCAATAGATGCATTCAAATGCAAAAGAATGGACTCCTGAAGCATCCTCCAAAGTTTCCTTCACCAATGGACACAGAAGAATCAGTTGGAACTACCAGGAGTCCCAGAGAAGCCAAAGCTACTGAAGTGTTCCAACCAAATGACTTAAAGAAAGCTAACCTAAGCAAGGTGGCACAAAATTGTAAGATCTGAGAAAGGAAGAGAGGAGCAAGCAGTGCTTTTACAGATCCTCACCAAACATGAAGAAATTCATGACATTAGTAGTTTCAACTTTGCCTCTGTTGGAGACCTTCACATGGGTTACCTTGTCATCCCACTTTGCACCAATTCAAGACAAATACTTACCATCACTACACAGTATGGTTTCTTTGAGAGTGCCAACAAGCAAAATTTTTGTGTCCCAAATCGTAGGAGTATTCCAATGTATGGCAGTTGGAAAACCCGAGCCATAAATTGATGATATCTTCCACAGAAAGGGTGATTCTTTCGAGGAACATCTAACTATTCTAGAAGAAATCTTCCAATGTCTACTAGATGCCGGAATGCTTGTGAACTTGTAGAAGAGTACACTATGTTTCAAGTCAGTACAGTTTCTAGTCTTTAGTCTAGGTTGGAAAGAATTTCAACTTACAAAGAAAGAAAAATCAATGCTATCCTCAAGCTTGCATCACCTGCAAACCTCAAGATGATGCTTGCATTTCTCAGAACCATTGATTTCATAAAGAATCACATACCGCATCGTGCATCAATGATGGAATCCATCACAAAACTCACCATAAGAAAACACCTTTTGTCCAGGATCAAGAATAGAAGGAGTCTTTCACCACAACACCTGCAGAAGTAATGATCTCAATCATGTGTATCTAGTGAAATGAGTTGGTGTAGAACATATAGTTTTGCATCCTGCATTTCTGCACAAGTGATGTTCTTGTGGTTGCATCTAATATATCAGTAGATGATTGGATAAAATTGTTTGCATAATTTATAAGCTGCCAGAAGTTCTTGTTCTCCAGTGGAGTATTTCAGTTGAGCCTCATCAGATTTTTGGAAGAAGACTCACTTTGTGCTCTCTTTTGTTTTGAACTTGTGCTAACATTGAGCACATGGCATATTTTTGGGATGTATTTGGATCTATGATGAATTGTCTACATTTGAGCACATAGCAGTTACATTGAACACAGGAGCAGATGTTCTCAGCAGACTCCACATGCAAGATTCAATACCAGAAACACTAATACGGGAAATCTCCACTATAAATGTGCTATACCATACAAGCAACCTAGTATGTCCACTCAACATGAATAAGATCAGAGAAGAACAATGCCTTGATGAGAAGCTACAAAGCCTCATTCAAGCCAAACAAAAGGACATTACAGTTACAATCATTTGCTACACTGAAGTTTACACCGTCAATGGTAAAGTATGGGTGCCATCAAGGTTTCAAGCAAGAATCTTTGACTGATACCATACCAACTTACATTACCAAGGCATCATTGATACAGTCAACTACATCTCACAAATATTTGAATTGAAATTACATGCACAAGTTGACAATCACATAAAGACCTGTGACACATGCCAGTGTCACAAAATTACAGACCAACCTCATTAAACTCAGGTACCACAAGTCTCAGCACACAACAAAACCCTCTTTGAAAAGGTATATATACATTGCGCAAGATCTTGGATGGAGTGCGTCAAATCTGACATCAAAGGAGAATTCTCTGAATTAAAGTTTTACATTCTCACAATAGTTGATACAGCCACAAACTAGCTGGAACTTGCAAACATCCCCGCCATCAATTCCTGCAGCTGTGCAAAGCAATTCGACTCCTGCTGGCTCTGCAAATATCTCCACCCAAATACAGTCAGACATGACAATGGGAATGAAGTCATGGGGGGGGAATTTCTGGAGCTTCTCACAAGCTACGGAATCAAAAACAGGCCTGCCACAGTAACAAACAGCAGCACAATACATCATCCAGCATTTCCACTTCACCATTGGTGACCAGCTCTGCACTTTACTGTATGAAGGCAACAACTGGAAAAAAGAAGTCAACACACTAATCCAGGCATGGACATGGGCCATACACCCACTCCATCCTCCAATATCATGGTAGTGATATTTAGCTAGATAGTTAAAATCAACTGGGCACTGCTTAAAAAGCAGAAACTCAATCTAGCACTTGCAAACAACACAAACAAAACAAAACCTGTCAAAGCTACAACTACAAGGTCATAGTCCTTACCCTCATTGTTTAAAATCCCTATGAATGCACAAGAAAAAGGAAAGTTTCTTCTCCTATGGATGGACTATACCAAATTCTTGCAGAGTATGAGAATGCCAATGTCTGCATCAGATGTGGATCTGTGGGCAAAGACATCTTGATCCACAATGTCCGCTCCCACTATGAAAGGGACTAAAACATATTCTGCCCAGACTTTTATGTTCCTTTTTTCTTTTACTTAAAGAAATCTGTGGGATGAATTCTATGGGGTTCAGAGAACACCAGGAAAATGAATTATTCTCTAAAAGATATCCATGTTTCCTTGTGCCTA
>JALLPD010000130.1:0-16543 GCA_036940065.1 Cyclotella cf. meneghiniana
GTTTAATCAATTCAATAGCTTATAATTTTAATCTTCAATTACCAAGAAGCCATCCCTACTTCTTATCTACATTTAATTTTAACCTACCATTCGGCTTAGGTCAGTGTCCAAAAAATTGACCATTTATCCCCATTATCTGCTGGGTCGACTAATCAATCTCTTTGGAACAGCATCTCGATTAATTTTACTGACAATTGCACAGAACTCAAAATTGACTTAAAGTTCCTTGACCTTCATCCCAAGGATCACAACACGTTAGTGATATGAATGGGTCACCTCCTTTTCATCACTATCATTTTCAAATCAAGGAAGCAATACTATCAGTATTAAAGGCCACACTTCTTCATCCAAGGAACATGATGTCACCAATCACGTAATTAATTTTGCACCAACAAAAGACTCAGCCAAGGATTCACTGGATGGTGTGCAAGAGGATGTAGAGTCCACTGTTGGAATCTTAGTGGCACAACCCTGGCAGAATTATTAATAATGTGATCTAGAGAATTAGTGATCTGTACATTATCATATACTCTTAGGAGGGTGGTACATTATAATCCACTCTTGTGGTGTAAATATTATGATAGGATAGTTTGTTACATACAGCATTCCACACACCCATTCCCTGCTATCTCCTCCTCACATTGAAAAATCAGGATTTACATTCACACCAGCTTACAATGCACATTGTAACTTTCCTTAAAAAAATTCAATTGATTAGCTTGATTTTGGAAATAGAATTACTCAAGATGATACTGATCCCCTGGTGTGGACTGCTTTTCCCTACATTTTGCATGTCTACATGCAAAAAATAGTCATGGTATGAAAAATAAGTGGTATATTTGCAGCAACAGCTGGAGTTTAAAGAGGAAGAACACATAGGAGTTCCATGTGTGGCAATACAGTTAGAAACCCTCACATGCTCTCCCCCTTCTGACTCCAGCTGATACAACAAACAAACTCCTGGCATTTGTTATTCCTACCAATTTGTGTTTAAGGTTTGCAACCAGCCACTGCAAGATTTGTAAGCAACAATGGAAATAATCAACCATAGTTCTCTGACTAAATGAACCAATATGTCAAAAGTAGTCTTTTTTCTCTAAATGTTCAAGAATAGACTTGTTTGAAATGCCTTGACCCTATTTTGAATGACTGTCCATGGGATTATTTTAGCAGTTAGGATGGTAACATAGAACATCATTTTGTGTTCGAGTTATGATATTTTTGATAACTTTCAAGTTCATCAAATGCATTAGTGAATAAAATGCATGCATAAACATGGTAAATGAATGGGGTGAAGTACTTGTAGATAAAAAAAGTCTAACAAGAAGCAATCACACAGAGTGAAGCATACCATCAAAAAATCTCCACTGTTATGGTAATTTTGGTATGGGCAAGAGCATGGTGTCTACATATCCCTGCCCCAGTTTAGACAAGCCCTGAGGGGCAGTGTACAAACCAGTGTTGAGAAATCATGATAATTCTGGCATGTCATACATCAATACAGCTGCTATGGATATGAATCATGACATTTTGGCTGACTATCAAACTTTATCAAAGTATGTGAGCCATTCCTTGGACTTTGGTATTGAATTTTGTGTAGGCACTGGCTCCAGGCCGCCCAAGATGCAATGGAAGCCAAACTTATTTTGAAGTATATGACATAGGACAAGAATCTGCTTACACTTGTAAGCGCTAGAAGCTTCCAACTTGAACCTCCCAATGGTCTTCTTCACTTTGCAACAAGCAGAGGAAGTACACAAATCACAAGATGATTGTTTCTGAGAAACAATATCCAAAAGATGTTTTCTTCTCAGACGACTACTGAGAAACAGCCCATACCTGTCAAGGGGAGGTTCTCAGTGAGGAATATCCAACTGATGGTTTCATCTCAGAAACCTTCTTGAGGAAGATATTCTGCTGGTAGTTACAGAAGGTACCAGTCATGGAACTGCTCTCAAACTAACACCACGCAGCAATCACAGGGTGTTACAGGATTATGGTTTTGCTAGGAAATCTGTATCATTCCTTTTTTAAACAGTAAAACCTAATTTAAACTCATAATTTCCATTCCACAACCTAAGCATCTTGTTCACATAAGCAACTTGTGCTTAGGATATTTTATCTACCAAATGGCTTAAGTCAGTATACTGCCAACTCTATATTTGAAGTGGAATGTGCTGTTATGTGACAAAATATCGATGAAGGCAGTATACTATTAATAATGAATGAAGCATTTTACGGACAATCTGATAAACATATCCTTTTTCAATACATTATTCACATATGCTTAAACCTACTATGAATATAGAATTGGTGTGCATCATCATGATTAATTCATGTTGAGATTGTGAGTGCTGCAGGCGGCTTAATGACTTGAATGTTTACCAACATCTTTACACCACTACAGAGGATAAGCCTAAGCTAACTAACGATTCAGCTCCACACTTGGTCTTCTTGCTGTTAAGAAGAGTAAGAAATTACCATAGTCCTCCTGCAAGTAGTCCTGTAATATGGGATCTGTTCAGTGTTACTGCATTATAAGATCAATTTGGCTAAAATTGTAACCTTGTCTTTTTCACCCTATCAATGCATTCTTTTGAATCTAAATATCTAATTTCTTGAATCCCCCTCACAGCAGCAATGCGTCCATATGTGTAGCTCCTCATATGCTCCTCATAACTTGGTCTGGTTGCTGAGGAGCATATAATCTCCCCTTTTCTCACCACACATCACCTCAAATCACAGACACATCTTAAACAACACTCAAAATGGAACTTGCTAGAAGAATGGGACCAAGAACTAACATAGCACCCACTACCTCAGGTGTAATAGGCTAAAATAAGATGATTTTTCAGCCCTGGGGTGAAACACTGAGAGCGTAAAAAATGCACACTGAATCATGAATTCCACCAGGGGGGTACCACTCAATTTTTATATAGATCTATTTCTTGATGTAATCACATTGACCTAATTCATTCTGGCAAGCATCAACCTGCTGCCCAACCACAGAAGTTGTGTCCACTAGTCTCCTCCTTTCCACTTTCCAAGTGCATCCTCCCTCACAATTTCATCCTGTGCAGTTAACTGCAGTCACTAAAATCAGTTTTATACAAATTCCTGTAATGCAGTGGCATCACAAGGTAGTATTAGAATGTCACTGCATTTGGAGATTTGGGCTATGGTAGTCCCACATCAAGCAAATCCATGCTTATGCATCCCAAAAAAGCTCAGAAATTTGCAAAAACAATGTGGAAGGCCAACTCATCCCTTCCCCTACCGTTTGTCAGCCCCAGAGAATATATATGACATCCAAACCTCCTCCCTATGTCTCCCATTCTGACTGGAACACTGGGTTTTTGGAAAATCTTGTTTCTGTTCTGGTCTATTTTCCCAGAACCATGATTCCAATTCCAGAGTGAGGCTTAGGACACGTGTGAGATTTTGCAAATCAATTTGTGATTAATTGGTAGAAAGAGCTACGACAACAAGCAGATTTAGATTTAAATCCATTTCAGAATGGTCATTCTGTTGGTGTAAGTGCACAAGCAGATGGTGACCTCAAAAATTTTTGACACTACGTGCCACCTAAGTTACGAATTTTGATCAGAATTCCATGGAATTCCAGATTACTCTGGAAATTATTGGCCATCAGACCAGAACCAAGTTCCGACGTTCCGATTTTCTAAAGAGTAATTAGACTAGTAACTATGTATTTAGATTGGAGATGTGACATCAGAATATGAAGGAGTCACACAGTAGCCACCCATTTAGTGTATCCACAGAATGCATGGTATCCATTCATGCATGTGTATGACTGAACTGCTGATGGTTTCAAAAAACACGAATTTCTGACCCCCCATTCTTTCAATTAAATTGCTTCCATCCACTGTACTACCCTACCTCTTTAAGTCCACAAAGGGATTAATTGCCCGCTACCACCATCTGCCACTTACCACTTGCAAAGAGAAGGCAGTGATGGTGAGTTTGTTTGTGTTTTTTCATCATTCCCAAGATTTCTCACCCTCTGTTTTTTCAATTCAATTGCTGACTGTCCACAGTGCCGCCCTCCCTCCTGCAGTCCATACAGGGAACAATCGCCCACCGCCAATGTTTGCCACTCACCACTCGCAAAGAGAAGGCAGCAACGGTGAGTTTGTTTGTGTTTTTTGTTTGATTTTTCATCATTCCCAAGATTTTTTACCCCGGTCTTTTCAACTCAATTGCTGTCAGTCCACAGCACCGCCCTCCCTCCTTCAGTCCACAAAGGGAACAATTGCCTGCCGCCACTGTTCGCCACTCACCACTTGCAAAGAGAACGCAGGGGTGGTGAGTTTGCTTGTGTGTTTTTGTTTGATTTTTCATCATTCCCAAGATTTCTCACCCCTTATTTTTTCAATTAAATTGCTGTTAGTCCACAGCGCTGCACTCCCTCCTGCAGTCCACAAAGGGGACATCATCCGTCTCCACTGTTTGCCACTCACAAAAAGAAGGCAGGGATGGTAGTTTGCTTGTGTTTTTTATTTCATTTTTCTCCATTCCCAAGATCTCTCACTGCAGATTTGTTCATTAAATTGCTATTTGTCCATAGCCTTGTCCCCCACCTTCAGTCCACAGGAACAATCACCAGCTGCCAGTCTGTCACTTGCAAAGAGAAGGCAGCAATGGTGAGTTTGTTCATTTTTATTTTATTTTATTTCTCATCATTCCCAAGATAACTCACCCTCCGTTTTTCAATTAAAATGCTATCTTTCATGGTGGAATGCCATTGAGAATTGCCCACATGAGGCAGCAATGGTGAGATTGTTTTTGTTTTTAGTTTTTGCTCCGCATTCACTAGTTTTCTCACTTACCTTTTTCCAATTCAATTGCTACCAGTAACTAGTCACCCTCTCTCGCTCAGTCCATGCCATCCCCAACTTACAAACTGCATGTAGAAAGCAGCTATGGTTAGTTTGTCTTCCTTTTTCTTCACCACTCCCAATTTTTCATAGAAGTGGTTTCTCAATTAAATTTCTAACCTGTCCATGGACCTACCCTTCCTCTATCCTTGCTCTTCAAATCATCTTGAATATTTACACATCTTATAAAAATATAATTTTAATTCATTCTGCCAAAACTTACTCCTTGTTTGGTTCAACAATTAGTACAATAAATTAGATAAAGATAACTGATATTAATGCTACATTTCTGGAATGTTACTTGAAAATGACTACATTACTACTTGAATAATACTGCTTAAATATAAGTGTTTGCAAACTTGTCAACTGTAAATTTCTATTAGTCACATTAAGTTTCTTCGAGATTACTTTGGAATTCCGATTTCTGCTAGAACCACGGTAATATTACAGTCTAGACCAAGGAGTAGGAGTCACAGTAATATCACATCACCTAGATGGTACCCAGATAAGGGATTTTTTAGTTCTTGTTATGAGTCCTGGAATTCCGGTCTGGAACCAGTAACTCGTTCTGATTCCGGACATTTTTACAGTAACCAAAAACCATAATTTGTAACTTAGCATGCCAGACCACATCACAACAACACAGACTGCTGACACAGCACCACCTGAACAGAGTTGTGCACCATGATAATTTCCACTGCCCATCCAATTCCTTGATCATACCTCCTCACACACATCTCTTGCTGGCAACCTAAAAGTATGGCTGGATTTGCTGTGGATTGTAATTGCCACTAGAGCCCTGAGGCAGCGAATTGAGGTGAGTTGTTGTTGAATTTTTTCAATTATTTCAAATAGAATTGCTCACCATGAGAATTTCTGCCACCCATCCAATTCTTTGACTATACCTTGCCACACATATCTCTCACTTGCAAATAAAGGTACTGCTGGATGCACTGTGGATTGTAGATGCCACTAGAGTGGTGGGGTGGCAAATTGAGTCAAGTTGATGTTGAATTTTTCAATTCTCTTGTCTCCTCCAAAAATTTGGACCAATTCCTGCCTGTAGTCTCTCCAGAGATCTTCCTTTGCAATAGACCCACATAAAATGCACAGCTGGAAGTGCCGTGGACAGTAGATGCAAATAGAGTCTCAAGGCAGCCAATTTCTGTTAGTTCTTTTTGCTTTTTCTTCAACCTTCTGTCCTCAGAAATCATCCTGATGAGTTGCTACTCTTGTACTCTTCCTTTGGTTCCATAGACTCACATAAACAACACAGCTAGAAGCACCATGAACAGTAAATGTAAATAGAGTCATGGGGTTGGCCAATTTTTGTGAGTGCTTGTTGCATTTTTTCAACCTCCTCTCCCCAGAAATGAATTCTAACAAATTTGAAAATAATTTCTGCAAGTATGTCTCCTCCAACTCCACCAGAGGGTGACTCTTCCAACAAAGAATGAGGCTTTGTTACAACTGATGATAAAGAGATTAGAGCTGTCTCTGCTGTTTTTGCTCAACAATGGGATGTTGAGTCTAAGGATGGTTTTAGCACATAAAACCGCCCATTTGATTTCAAGCTTGTGTGGGATTCAGAGAAGCTTGAGAGGGCCTATGTTGTAGATAGAAAAAAGTGCTGGAAGTGTCATATCTTTGGTAAATCTTGGTCTGAATGGAACCATGCTAAAGCTAAGGCTCACGTTATTGGTGGCAAGGATTTTCATAAGGGCTAGTTAATCCAACCAAAAAGGGTCACTGTTTTTCATGCTTTTTCTAAACATTTCATGTCTGATACTCAAGCAATGGCAGATGAGGTCCAAAGTTGCAACATGGCACTTCAGGTGAAAGAAGCCATGGCCCTAGCTCACTATGCTTCAGACAATGATGAATGCAGGGCTACCAGGAATCCTACAAATCAAAGCAGTATTGACCTCATTAGCACACCAGGTGGGGACACTTCAACAATTGAGTCTTCAAGGCATTTGACATAGAAGTGTAATCTTTCTGGCTTGTTCACTCAGACCTCTTCTATGTCATCCACTTGTTCTCGAAAGAAGCAAAATGGTTACACACAATCAAATCTTTTCACTTCATCAAGCAAGAATTTACAAGCAGCTGAAAAGCAACTTAGCCTTGCCATTAACCATGTATGTCTTGTTTTTGCAGCATGCCCCACAGCATAGTATTCAACCAAGTCTTGCAATATGCCAGGACAACACACACTACTTATGCACCACCAACAAAACAATAGATATCCTTGCTTGCTCTGCTGGAAATCCAAATTGTGAGTTGGATGTTACTGATTGCTCCAGCCACATATCAAAGGGTGAGAAGAAGGATCAAAGATGCCATGCAGAGAGGGTTAGATTCAGATAGATGCTTGTTTGACTTGGCATTTGATGGAACTTTTAATGTGCAAAAGGCTGGGCAATTGATGAAGCAGCACTTCCCAGATTGTTCTGTGATCTCTTGATTACCCATGCTCAAGTATTGTTGGTACAGTACTGGACCCCCAGCCAATAATGAAAGAGATGTGGGGATAGACAAAGTTGGTACATTGACAAAACATGCTTCTTTCAGTTCATTTTCAATTCTGACATCTGTCATGTATGCTTTTCTTTTGGTGCTGAGGAATATTTTGGGTCAACAAGTCATGCACCTCATGCAGCTTTTGTCAATATCTATATGGTTCATAACAATTGAAGATATGTTGAATTCATCAAACCAAGTCAATGTAGGATAGGTGGAGAAGTCATTCAGCTTCTTTGTGTATTGTGTCTAAAGGATACTGCTATCTGTGAGGCTGTCAATTGCAAAGTCTTTATTCAAGTTAAAAAATTCAGATTGTAGGCCACTTTGTAAAGCGCAACATCTTTTGGGATTTTCTCTTTGCTGTTGTAAAGTTTGGTATCCTCTCTTGAACTTCTTTTGTCTGTCAGACATGAGGATTGGAGCATTAGCCTGGATTAAGTATTAGGTTTGTCATGTTGATTGTCTCTTAGATGCTGGATTAGATGATGCACTGGAAAAATGGAATTGCACCAGGTTGTCCTGGATATAAGCCATGCCTCCACAAGAACAATTGAGAGTCATGGGCAAGCTGGACCAAACACTACAGGACTGGATGCTGAAGAAGAGAGAGATGTGAGGGACAGCAAGAATTCATTTTTCTTCTGTGATTTTGATTTTGATTTTGATTTTGATCCCTTTGTCATTGAGCATGCAAATGTAAAGGAAAATACAGACCCTGAAGACAGACGTGCTTGTGAGCATCTCTTCACAAAGATTATCGTTCCAGCAAACATTGAGGACCAGGCAGGAGGGAGCTAGAGGAGGCACATGTGATTGATGTATTCTTAAGTGAACTGAGTGACTTTCAGTACTGACAGAGGGTCTTTGCCAGGTCTAACATTTAGCTAATTCCAAACAATGAGAAGCTATTGGCTCAAATTTGGCATGAGAAGTACTCCAGGCCCAAGGCCTAGTTGTTGGTGCTTTTGCATGTATTGTCACTTCTAAATCCTAAGGTACCAGTAGTGCAGAAAGGCACTGGAAACAGGCTGTGAAACACAAGAAGGGAAAAGGTGGAAACCTGAAGACCAAGACAACTAAGAAGCTCTCAGCCATTTCCACAGTTTACAGCTATGAACAAAATTTGCTGATGACTGCTGCTGCATGGACAGTGGGTAAGTTGTGGGATGAAGCTGACTTGATAATGTTGACAAATATTTTTTTAGAGCAACCTTGGTAAAATAGCAAAGGGAACCAAGGATTTTTAGGGCATGGGAGGAGAGTTGGGAAAAATGTCAGTTTAAATAAAAAAGGGAATAAAATGTTCACCACAAAACGAACTGCCAAGTACTGTGGATTGAAGTGGAGGGACATTTATGGTAATAATAGGTTGATGAGGACTCTAGATGATGATTGTGTAGTCCTGCACAAGTGGGTCAGGAAAACTTATAGGTGACCATTGAAGAATCTGGATGGGGTTATATGGTAATGGATGTCTATGATATTAGGATGTCTCCAAGACTACAATGGAAAATGATTTAATGCAGCTCAAATAGAAGTGATATGATTCCTTTGAGATGGATAATGATGTCAGTGCACTTTATTATTTGGTGTCTAGTGGTATAATGAAAACCCGAAGAGTGGGTTCAAGGTGTGTGAGGAGGTTGACTGTGACAGTCTTTCTTTGTTTATTGACAGTGATGATTTGATGAGGTTCAGAAGATAGATAATGAGGTTCTGGAGAACAAGATTTCAAAGGATACTGAGCATGAAGAGAAACAATGTTCATTGGTAGTAGTTATTCCAATTATTTGTTCCAGGTACATATTCACTGTGATTTCAACGGTTATAGCATACTTACTTTGTGATTACTTGGCAAGCTTTTATGTCCTCATAAAACTTATATTGTTGTCACAGATTGGATTCTGACCGGAATATTCCAGTCATTGCAGAGTGGTAGAAGTGTCACTACTCTCCTGGAATATGGTCACATGACATGATGTGATATCATCATGTGCACAGGAATTCCACAGAATTCCAATGCCAATGGAATATATGGCTACTGATACCGGAGTTTTCAGAGCAAAACCTAAAAACAGAATGAGAAACATAGCCTCCTTCCACATTCCTCTGGTGACCAAGGAACATGACGGAACCCTCAGAACACTATTGCAATGGCAGTGGGGCTTGCATACAATCACATGTGGCTATATCTGTGTAGTTGAAAGATAAGACAGTTCACAGGCACAATCACCCTGTTTTCCATGACCATTGCAAATGAACAAGCAACCTGTCCTCTTGCACTTCTATACTATTGCAGAAGAACCAACAATATTGATACTGCAAAAATAAGGTGAAGTCATTAGACATTTTTATTAATTCCCTTATTATTGATTTGTACTCATTCACTCACACTCCAGTCCATTCATGATTATTGTGGTGATTAATGCCTTCTTTCCTTCTCTTAATCCTTGTAATGAATACTAAGGAACACTCTACACTATTTTAAAATCAAGAGAACAAAGTAAGATGGACTGTTACTTTTTGTTTTGTCATCAAAATATTTTCCAAAATGACAATCACCATGGGTATTGTCACTTGACCTAGGGTAATTGGCCACTCTTGCCATCATGCCCTTCTTACCCACTCTCTTTCTTTCCAAAGCATACAAATACCATGCATCAATATAATGCAAAAACATGAGATATTATGACAATTTGTGTTTTCAGAACAAACATGATATCAAAACAACACAAATTGCTACTCCTGTTAATTTGGAGAGCCTTTGTTTTTCATATTGAACTTATATTCTCAATAGGAATAGAACCCAACAATCAACTAGTGGTGCAGATGATATGATTTTCACACAACAATTAACTGGAAGTACAAAAAGTTGAGGTGCATGAGTCTTGTCTTTTTTATTAGTTTTCTGGTGTACTGTAAGAAAGGTTGAAGTCATTTCATAAAAATGAATCCTCTAACTTTATTAACAATGAGTATTACTTGTAAATACTGAGTTCAACAGAATTTTTTTCAAAATGATTCATAAGTGATAAGTTTATGTTTTTTTCATTACAAGCAAAGGTGGAAAACTCAGTCAGTAGGGTTTTTTGTGATTGTTCATCTAAAGGCATTGACACATGATGCTCCTGCAGAAAGAGAGATATGGTTTCTGTAGAAACAGCCCCAGTTCACACCACACATTCAACAATCAACACATTTAGATGATTTGAGTACTCAACATTTAAAATTGGCAACCAAATGCAACAATCAGTATCAAAAATACAAAATTTCTCAAGTGGGAAGAGTCAGAGAATCCTGCCTATTGTTGCCCTTAGGAAAGATTAGAAAGCAAGGAATACAATCATCAGACATAAATCAATCAGTCAATGGCATAATATTCAAGGTGTAGAATAAGATTATAGTAATAGACTTATTATTAACATTGATGTCATTTCTCAATCAATTGTTAAGATATTGGTATTGTAAAGGGTAAAATCATGGAAAATCAGGAAAAAAACACTATTTTTACCTTCTAAGGCCACTTTGGAAGCTTATATGGGAACCTATGGATTATTTCCACCCCCGGCTGTATCTTTCACTACAATGCACCATCAAGATGACTTGAATTGCTAATATAATTACCAGAGAGTCAACTCATCATAGTAATACTCTTTGGGGCCACTATTGATAGCCACACCGTTTCTAGGATCATTGGACAAGAAGGGTCAAGGTGCTTTTGAATCCCTTGCAAATGTTAGCAAAGTCAGCAGAATTGCCCAAGTGAGAATGGTGCTAGATGTTGGTGTTTTTTACTCTTAACCTAACCACGCATAAAAGACGAAATTTTTGGAAATAACAAAGTAATATTTAAAAGCCAGACCATGTCTAAGAATCATTTCAAATGCTGAAATATTGACCAAGCTCTTCCTGGCTAGTAATTTTCACTAAAAAACCAAAATTTTGGTGCCTATGGAAGAAATAAGTCGATTTCTGATCATTTTTCAAACTTGCCATAGTTTGTAATTAGATCTATATCTGCGAGTCCTGTAAATTTGGTGATTGTTGGAGATAAAAAAAATTATTGGCCATTTTGAGTAGTGCCACTCCTTATTGACACACTCTATCAGAAAATTTGACATGCATGCCTAGGAGGCAAACATCAAGGAGTCATATTTTCACTGGGGAGTCAAATTTTTACCTCCATATGGATACCATTGCAATTTGCACCAGCATGCAAAAAATACACCCAATATGTCAACCATATATTCTTTCAAGGCATATCCACACAATCACCCCACCCATTATCATGATGATACCACACAAAAACACTCCACCACCCGGCATTATCAGGATGATATCATACAAACACCCCATCACCTGTTATCATCATGACTGTATCTCACAAATACAGCACCACCCATCATTGTCATCACTAGACTAACCATCACATATCATGAACTCATTGTGATTGTTGTATTGCCCCACATTGAGTCAAGTTGTGCTTCCTCTTGATGTAATTAAATTTGATGGCCAAAAATGGTAATGAAAGTGATGATGCTATCATGAACACTCCTCAAAAAACAGTTGATGATTATGGAAATCAGATCAAGTCGTCTCAAAAGTAGGTGAGTAAAAAAGTATTATTTGAACACTGCATTCTTCAAAGAATGAAGAGGTGCAAAATTGATTTTATCTTGCATCAGGCAAGGATGGGGAAATTGTTCACACAGGAGGAAAATAGCATTTTTTCTAAGTGTTTCATCAAGATCAGTGGAGATCCAAGCATTCGTACTGATCAGGCTCATGTTCAATTCTAGATCCAAATCACATATGAGTACAACAAGATGTGCAAAATGAGAAAAAAATAAGAGCAAGATGGATTCATTAAAAATGTTGAGCACTTTTTGGACTCTCTCAAATCAAGATGGACCCAGAAGATACTACCTGTTATCAACAAGTTCTAATTATATGCAAAACAAACCCACTGAAGTTAGGTGAAAATTGATGACTCCACCATAGATAAGTACATGGGAAAATGAGAGATATGCATGAAGAACATGCTAAGGAAAATATGTGGAAAGACTGGAAAGGACCAAAATGATTTGATGAGTTCATGATTTCATATCTGTGCCTGCATGATGAACTGAGGTGTGCATCACTATTTGAGCAGGATGATACTTTTGGGGCAAACAAGGAATCATCCATTACTAATAAACAGGGGAATGAAAAATTCCAGTCCAATCTGTCCACATGGACATGACTCTACTAAACATGCAAAAGCAATCAGCACAATCACAGGTAAGATCACAAAGCAATTATCTGATGACTTGACCTCTTCATCTTCAAATTAAACTCCTCATGGTGAATCCTTCACTCTGAATTTTACCCAGGCTATCAAAGACGTAATGAAAGATTTGAAATATGGAATAGTGGGAATGGTACAGTATCAGATGGAAACTGCACATTATCAAGAGATGGCAAGTGCCCCTTCACCAACAAAGAAGAATTCCTACTCTGTGTTGTACAATGGAGTGGAACCTACTCATCAAAGAGAATGTTCAGGTTGATGTTCATAATAATGAATGCATTTACCAAAACTGTATCTATGGTGCAATTCTCTCAACTCAAAAATGTCAGGTATGTATGAAGAATTTTTCGCATAATGTATGTCAAACTGAATTTTTCATGATTTGAATAATGAAGAATACATAAACTATGCTTCCCTTGTGCAGGTTTTTTTTCATAGATCAAAAAGGGGTAATGCAAATATTATCAATCTACTTAATAATGAAATAAAGATAAATTTATCAGAGATGTAATGGGTCAAAGACAGGATCAATTTCTCCTACATAAAAGAATTCATCATCCCAAATTTCTTTTTGTATAGATGAGTTTTTACAGCATCTTGGAACCACTGTTTCTCCCACATTTTACAAGTATGTCCATCTTTTTGACCAAAATTATAGTTCTCCTGTCTATCAATGCTACACAAATTGTTTCTCTTGTTGAATTTTGTTTTACTGGCATTTCCTTTGTTTGTGTTGTTTACTTCTGTTTCATTTTCATTAACCTCCTGAACAGGTGCATCATGAAATGAGGAGTCATTGACCTCACCCTCTTTGTCTAATCGAATTTTTACCATCATAATATGCATTGCAAAGCAAGCTCAGGTGACATAGAATATGTCATCTCTAAGGTGCATCAACATTGGATGCTTCATAATAATCAATTGCAGAATGCCAAAGTCTCTTTTGATATCTTTCCAAATACTTTCCTAACAATTTGAAAAATCATTGGGACAGAAACTGTAGAAAGAGAAAGAGATAGCTATGGATAAATCCCATCAACCAAGAATAAAATTCAATGAAATTTTTGATTGTTAATCTCAAAAGAAATTGCCAATTTCAGAATGGGTCCAGTTCAGCATGGCTTCAAGCAGAGGACTCCTCTCCCATATATTGATATCATTTGATCCTTCAGGTAACCTCAAGGAACCATGCCGAATCCATAAGTTGAAATCAGCTACTGCCTCTAAAACAATGGTAGGATACCCTTCCTTTCCTTTGAAATGTCCATTTCATGCATTGGGACAATTGGCCCTATGAATCTTGGTAACATCTAAAGATCCAAGCATCCTGCCAATGCTGTGTTTTATTTTGTGAAGTCTAACAATAGACTTTGCATAATGTCAACAAGGATTGCACAAATAGACATCTATGATACCTGGACATTCTAATATACCTCTGGCCAATCTTGATGCACAAAGCCTGGCTGCTGACTCAACCATCTAATGATAATCTTGAAATGGAAGGAAGTATACAACATAACATAAACACTTCTGTGTCACAAGGATTTTACATATGGAGAGATCAAAAGTTGTTTTGTTGCATCTCTTGTTTGAATCCAGAATGGGTCGTGTTTGACAAGGTTATTATGAAATCAACCAAACATCTCTTGATACAAAAAGTATGTTCAAATTTCTTGTCATTGAAATGAGGTATGTCACTGAACTAATCACACGTGACACACTTGTGTCCTCGTTCACAATTGTATTTGACAATTTACTGCTTTTTAATTCTTTCTTCTAGTAATTCTTCATCAGATATTGGATGATCTTTTTTGTATTTCTTTCCAATTGAACAGAATAATGCAACAGTGTTAAACTGTTCCCAATTTCTTTCCATAATTTCTTTGATGATATCTGAGAGGATATCAACATTATTATTCATTATCATCTGTAAGAGGATGCTGCATAAAGCATCAACATCACCAGAGAAATATTCATCCCAATCATGTTGGTAAGTCAATCCATTATTTCATGGGCAAGTAAGCTAATGATAACATTTATTAGAAGAGAAGCTGATGAAAATGCAAATCGTGGGGAGAGGAGAAGTTGATGAAAAGGCAGGAGGATTGGGAGAAGCCAATGAAAAGGCAGGAATGTCAAATTTAAAAACAAGATTTAAAAAATAACATAGAGTTAAAGGCAAATATTTGCCTCTGCCGGCTGTACATCGATTGATGAGGAGGTAAACTTTTTACACACTGCTAAGATACAGTGTACCTTTTTTATACATTCAATTTTACACCCCGTGGCTGTGAATTGTCTAACAGAGACTACATGTTGATTCAATCAGGTAATAGGAACCAAAAAGGAATCTTTTGCACTTTTACTCAAAGAAACACCTTTTAAAAGTACATATGCTCATATTTAGGCCAACCTTACATAAAAAATTTGACACATGTCTATTATAATGCAATTGTGCATGATTCACATGCATATTTGAAAAAATACTTTGAGAAATGGAGTTCACCATAAAAACAGCTTTTATAACAAATCCAATGTGATTACAACTGTTTACATATGATTACAAAAATGTAATCAGATTACAAATGATTATAGCCGATTACAGCTAATTACAACTGATTACAACTTAATTTACACCACCAATAGGCGTCGTGATTGTCGCTCCCTCTTCATTGGGTAAGAGTGGTTGCCATCAATCTATGACAAGTGCTGCAATGAGAAACCATGACTGAGTTGTGTTATGCTTTTTTGATAGGCCAGCATGAGGGGATGCTCTGTGGATAGGCACCAGTCAATTAATATATTGAAGTGTCATGGGATGGTTTGGGGGGGAAACGATGATAACTTCTTGTGAAGGTTTTTGTTAACATGTTACACTTGGAACTGTAATTCAAGATTAGAAAACCAATAGGCTGATTGGATCTGTCACATGCCAGACAGTCTAATCAGTGCTACTTGTGAGAGATCCAATAATACAGTCAAAGATCAACACCTGTACAGCCATCGGGTCATACAAAGTAACTGATCAACCAGGTCAAAACTACCTATTGGGCATCTGAATCTTGCTCTGATTGATTGGATCACTTAATTGGGCCTGCAGAGTCCCAGCCTGATGTTACACTGATTCTGATGGTATCATCCTGTGATTACCACTGATTACAATACTGATTATAACTGATTATCACTGATGAAAAAAATAAATCACATTTCAATGGATTACATCTGATTACACAAGTATTCAACAACTACACAATGATTTCAGTCGGAAAGGTTATTTTTAAGAAGGTATCATAGCAATATTAATTGGAGTTTGAGTCAAGCATGATTGAAATCTTGTTACATGTATAAATAATTTCTTTTGTATGATTGGTCTAGGCATGTACTTAAGTACTTCAAAGTCATATTTCTTTGTGTCTTTTATAATCTGATGTTTATGGTAGATGTAATTTGGATAAAATGAGATCATTTCAACTGGGTAACTACATCATGCATTTTTTGATGTGGAGCTTTTGCTATTGTTCCTTCCTTTGCATCTCCAAGCATAAAATGTGTACACATTTGTCTGTCAAAAAATGACATATCTATTCTTGCATGATACATCTACATAGTTGTACAGCAAATATAATAAGTATCCTCTGAGCAAAACAAAGCATTCTTTTGAGTTTTCCAAGGAACCAAATTCAAAACTTTAAATTTAATGACTGAAAAGAAAATTTACTTCATGATTTTTTTTTGGGATTCACATGACCTATGTTGTTCTGTGCTTCAATTTCTTCTACATGGGGGTTTGTAACATGTCACATTGTGAGCATCTGGTTGTTTTGCTGCA